>CAUYUJ010016769.1:52237-69582 GCA_963575745.1 Prorocentrum cordatum | reverse complement strand
CTCCTCCTCCTCCTCCTCCCTCCCTCCTCCTCCCTTCGTCTCCCTACCTCCACCTCCTCCTTATCTCCCCCTCATTCCTCCTCCTCTTCCCCTCATCCACATTCGCCTCCTCCTCCCCCCTGCGCCCTCCTTCCCCCAGTCATCCCCCACTTCCTCCCGCGCAGGAGTTGGGAAGGTCGGAGATCCCAGGTGTCTTACTTCGGGGCGTTCACGTCCCGAACTAAGACACTTGGGAGTTCGGGAGGTTCGGAGACCCCAGGAGTTGGGAAGGTCGCAGACCCCAGGAGTGTATTCATCTTGTTTGTTGGGGGGGGGGGGGGTCGGAGACCCCAGGAGTTTGGAGGGCCTCGCAATCCCCACCGACCCACCCAACCCCCCACTTCGTCTTCTCCACCATCACCCCCACCCCCACCCCAATCCCCAACCGGCCTCGAATGGCGCGGTGTACGCGACGTCGTCGCCGTCGCCCATGAGCAGCGCCAACGACTTGCCGACGACGTCGGGGCTCGCGCGCCATGAGCTCGTCTTGGGCATGGCCTGTCGAAGAATGGGGGGGTCTGTGACGCGTACTTGTTCTTCCTCCTCTCCTCCTCTTCCTCCTCCTCCTCCTCCTCATCCTCCTCACCAGCCCTCTTGTCCTCCTCCTCCTCCTTCCTTACTCCTCCTACTGCCTTCTCCCCTTACCTCTCTCCTCCTCCTCCATCCTCCTTCCTCTCCTTTCCTTTCCTCCTCTTCCTCACTCCCCCATCATCCTGTCTCCTCCTGATGGGAAACCGAAATCGTTTCCTTATATTGAAGAGGAAGGGGCTCCCCCTATAGTATGCGACAAACCTCGCAGAGCGGAAAGTTGGGGTCCACGGTCGACTTGAATCGATGTAAGGAAGCGGACAAGTGAGCAACAGACAGACAAATCGTTGCCCACAGATCCAGCTGGAAAGTGCCAAATCTGCGGGGCATTTGCCACCGCTGGTTCGGCGCATTCCTGCCGAATGTGTGGGGCTATCGTGGGGCTTCTTTATGATGATCAACCGCGTCCGAAGGAGAGCATCCTCGTCCCCCCCTCCTCCTCCTCCTCCTCCTCTTCCTCCTCCTCCTCCTCCTCCTCCTCCTCCTCCTCCTCCTCCTCCTCCTCTCCCTCCTCCTCTTCCCCCTCCTCCTCCTCATATGTTCCTCGCGTGTTTCCTACGTCTGATCCTCCTCATCTGCATGGTGCCATCCATCCTAGTGGAATCGCACTGCACGGGCGCGAAAGCGTATCCGAATGTGGATGCGCACGGCCGTTTCACGGTGTGTGTATATATATATATATAGAGAGAGATAACAGCGACGCAGCTGTCCGAGCGCACCTCGTGAAAAGGAACGCCCTCAAGCCTCCCCGCCCTCCGTCTCCTGCCCCCCGCCCCCCGTGCCCGCCTCGGCAGCGCGGGAACCCCAGCGAGGGCGGGGCCGCGAGGAGCAGCAAGCGCGACGTCGCGCCAAGGGCCAAAGCGGCTTGCGCGAGCGAGGGGGGGAGGGCAAGCGCGGCACATAGAGGAGGAGGAGGCTCGAGGAGGAGGAGGAGGATGAGGAGAAGGATGAGGAGGAGGAGAAGGAGGAGGAGGAAGAGAAGGAGGAGAAGGAGGAGGAGAAGGAGGAGGAGGAGGAGGAACATGAGGATGAGGAGGAGGAGGAGAAGGAGGAAGAGAAGGAGGAGGAGGGGGAGGAGGGAAAGGTGGAGAAGGATCAAGAGCACAATGAGACGGAATCTGAGGAGGAGGAGGAGGAGGAGGAGGAGGAGGAATATGAGGAGGGAAGGCAGGAGGAGGAGGGAGGGCAGGAGGATAGAAGGCATGAGGAAGGCAGGAGGAGGAGGAGGCGGAGGCGGAGGAGGAGGAGGAGGAGGAGGAGAAATTATGAGAGGAGGAGGAGATAGTGGAGGAGGGAGGAGGAGGAGGAGGAGGAGGAAGTTCGTGTCCTCCTCCGCCACGTCCTCGCCCCCCTTCCCTCGCCCGTCCTCCTTCTCCTCCTCCTTCTTCCTCCTCCTTTCCTCTTCTCTCCTCGTGCCCCCCCATCGGGATCAAATATTACTCATGTGCCATCCTCTCCTCCTTATCCTTCCTTCCTCCTCCTCCTCCTCCTCCTCCTTATCCTCGTCCTTTTCTTCATCCGTCTCCTCTCCTCTCCTCTCCTCTCCTCTCCTCTCCTCTCCCCTTCTCTCCTATCCTCGCCTGCCCCCTTCCCCTCCAACGCTATGGAGGGCATGGCCTTTTAGGTCTATAGATCTATACTATGATATCAACGTTTTAGGTTTATGATACGTCTTCGTATATGTTTAACAACATGATAGATCGGAGACATAACTTTAACACTGTGTTAAGGTTTATAACATCGCGTTAGGTATAAACCTAAGCCGTTCTATTTTTTAGCACTCCGATAGCACTATCGAAGGTCAGGGAACAGCCCAAGCGGCGCCCCGCGGGGGTCCTGCCTGCTGGCCGCCGTGTCCGCGAGTGCCCCCGCTGGCCGCGCGGCAACCCCAGCGGCGCCCCTCTGCCCCGGCCGCTGCCCCCCTGGCTTGCCCGGCCACGGGCGCCACTGCGCCGCTCCCCCCCCGCGCCCCTGCCCCCAGCTGGACACCCCGCCCCGTTCTCTGCCCATCCTGGGCCTGGCCGCTCTCCCGCCCTTCTCTGGGCTGCCCCCCTGCCTCCTCCGTTCTGCCCGCCGCGACCGAGGCGCGCCCGGGGCCCCCCTTTTGCTCCTTTCCCCGCCCCGCGCCCTGGCCTGGGGTCGCAGGCGCTCGTGCCCCTCAGCCCCTGCCGGGCCTCCGGGAGCACGAGCCCGCCGCTGCGACCGCGGCCCCCCCCCCGGCGGGCCCGCCCTGTCCTCCCCCGGCAGGGGGGCTCCGCGACTGCACCTGTTCGGCGCCCGCCCTCGTGGCCTCCCCCGCGGCGCGCCCTGCGGCCCCCATGCGGTCAATCAACGATTCGCACGCGTTTCCTCCTCGGCCTGCTGGCCGCCTGCATCTCCACCCATGGCGCCCGGGCTGGCCTTGCCGCCTGCGCCCTCCCACCTCGCCCCGTGCAGATGGGCTTCGCCGCCCCCGCCCTTGCCCTGAGGTCTGATAGTTCTTATTTGAAGAACGGTTCTTTAATTTATAAGTATACACACATATATATATGGCATGATTGTTATGATATTAGTGATATTGTTCGAGAACTACTTGATGATCATGTTTGGGTTATTATGTGATCTATGTCATGATGTCCTTCTAACATGCGTGGGTGAGCCGTTGTCCGCGTGTGTTTGCTACTTCGGATCCCCGTGCCTTCTCGTCGACTCCGTCTTCCCCTTCCCCTCCTGACTCTTCTCCTTCTCGCGGCCGATAGCCGCGGTCACTGGAAGATCATAGGATGAGAGAGGGGGAGCATTGACGCGTCGATCCGCGCCGTCCTGTGGAGGGTCAGTATCCACCCTTGCTGGGGGGGAGGCTCTGTCGACTGGGCAAGCTTCCAGCGCTGTCTCCCGAGCCTGCTCCCCATCCTTATTTCTGACCGTTGTGGGCCGAGGTGTGTCCTCTGCCTGCGCCCACTGTGGCTCGTCCGCTCCACTGCGAGGAGAGGCGGGAGGTGTCTGGGGGGAATGGGATGCGCTCAGGGTTCCTCTCAGAGGCGTGCCCCTCCACCAGCAACTGTAAGTTTTCTCCCCCCTCGCGCCTCGGGGGTGGTCTTGGATCTGTGCTCAGTGCTGGCTCGTCCTCGCGTATCGGCGGAGGCTGCTCACTCTGTGGGGGAGATGTCTCCATTGGAGCCAGTACACAGTCTCCCGTGCCGCGTACTGCTGGATCACCATCTCCCAAGTATTCCCTGGTGCGGATCAGCCATCGCCTGAGTCGACTTCTGGGGGGAAAGCGGCCCTGGGCTGGAGGGTAAACGGCGTCCGGGCGCCCCCATTGAGCGGTGGGAGGTTGCCCCGAGGGGAGCAGGCCCACCAGACGGCTTAAGCCAAAGTGGCTACGGACTGGTGGGGATACGCGAAGCGTCTAGAATTTGAATATGTAGTGGACATATTTCTTTGTGTGTTGTTTCTGATACAGCAGCAAGTGCAGATTTCATATTTGGCCAGATGCGAGGCTGTTTCGTATCTAGTTCTGTTTCTGGCGAACTGAAGGCCAACAGCTTTCTTGTTCCCCCTGTGTCAATGGCACAGGTCCGTTCCAAGTTAGTTAGCAATGCAGGATGTAATGCTTACGTCGTGTACATGCTTAGTGCGTGTATGCGTGCGCGCTGCCGCTGCCACTTCATGGTTCAAGCCGATGTAGGGCCCACTGAGCTGATACAAACTACGAGCGAGTCTGATCGATCCCCTGTCAATATGATTCATAATTTTCTTGTTCTCAACTTCGTGTATGGGGACACCGGTGGCTCCATTGGAGTGCTACCGACAACCCCCTAGTCATTACCCCGCTCTTGGCCGCTCCCGATTGTGCCACCATGGAAGCTGTGAAGAACCAATGAACGGGAACTTAGACGATATCGCAAACGCTGGGGTAATTTTTCCATGATCCAACTGTTCAAATTTCGGCCAACCGAAACGGGGGAAACAACGGCATCCTAAAACAGAATAAAACTGCAACACAAACGGAACCGAACCGAAAACAGCGTGAACGAGAATCCCAAAACGTAAAAACAACTGACCCCGCAAAACGGAACAGCCTTCGATTTCAAAGAAACTGGAGAACCCGCCACCAGCGGCTTCAACATCATCTAAGGGCGGGTAACAACACCCTCCGACAACATTTAAATAACCACTGGAGCGCGTTTCTTTATTTTCGGCGATGATGGGCGTCGTGGGGGGGGGGGGAGGGGGCGGGGAAATGATCAACGCCCCCCCCCCCCGCCGAGTGGCTCCGGCAGCACAGCCGCGCCCGCGCGCACGACGACGATGAGCGACGAACGACGAGCGACGACGACGAGGACGACGACGCGAGCATCATGTAGGTGGCGATCTGCCCCACAGCGCCTGTGTGCACCACAATGCTCGCGTGCACCACAGCGCGCGTGTACACCACAGCGCCCGCGTACACCGCAACAGCCGTGTGCAACGCAACGCGTCTGTACACCACAGTGCTTGCGTGCACTACACCGCCGGAGTAGTCCACAGCGAATGTGTTTACCGCAGCAACTGTGTGCAACACAGCTCCTGGGTACACCACGATGCTTGCGTGCACTGCAGCGCCTGTGCGCGCCACGCCGCCTGTCTACACGACAGCATTCGCGTGCAACGCAGCGCTGGTGTACACGACAGCGCCTGCGTGCACAGGACACGTAGAAGGAGAACGTAAGTGAGGACAGCTAAACGCCATGCCAGGGAAGTGCTGATAACAGAATGCGACGTTTTTCCGTCCTCCCTCCTCCTCCACCTCCACCTCCACCTCCACCTCCTCCTCCTCCTCCTCCTCTTCCTCCTCCTCCTCTTCCCTCACCCTTCCCCCGTGTCGTGCGGGTCGGCGCTACATTGCACGTTCCCATCTCAGCGCGCACCGCAGCATGGTTTATTGAATCAGTCCATTCGGTTCTCGGACGGCCAATTTAGTTGCACCCTGATGGACGCAGATGGGAGGAGTTAGGATGATGCAGGTGGACTCGGGAAGAGTCGTAGATTCTGGCGGCGCTCCTTTTTTCATAAGGATTCCTCTCCAAATCCTATATGAAACACTTGTTTTCGGTGGGACCCACAGGCGCTCTATTTTGTCATACGGATTTTTCGAACGTTCGATATACAATAGAGGTGCTCTGGTGCACAGGGTTGCTTTGGTGCACACAGGCGCCGTGGTGTACACAGGCGCTGTAGTGTACGCAGGCTTTGTGGTGTATTGCACGCGGCTGATGTGGTGTACGCAGGCGCTGTGGTGTACACAGGCGCTGTGGTGCCTGCAGGCACTGTGGCACACACTGGCGCTGGGTAACACGCAACTGCTGTGGTGTACATAGGCGGTGTGGTGTACACAGGCGCCGTGGTGCGCACAAGCATTCTGGTGTACACACGCGTTGTGGCGCAGATCCCCACCGACATGTTGCTGCTACCCGTCCCCGGTCACCCCTAGGCATTCCCGCCGGGAAACGTGACGTCATCGGCCGCCCCCCCCCCCCATGGTTGCCGTCATCGGCCCCGAATAAAAAAAGAGGTTCCAGCTGCGTCCGCGCGCGACGACGATGAGCGACGAGCGACGAGCGACGAGCGACGAGGACGACGAGGACGACGACGACGACCGCGGACCAGACTCCTATTCGGATTCCTATGCGGACACCTGTGCGGATCCCGATGCGCACGGCGGCACTGCCCGGAGCGCACTGGGGGGGGGGGGGGCGTTACGTTAATGGGGGGGGCGGCGGGGGCCATGACGCCCGTCAGGCCCCAAACAATATAGAAACACGCTCCAGGTTGCATGCCGGGGGCCTCTAGCGCGTCGTTCTACGGATTTCTCCAGACTTATCGGGTTCTTCGTCGGCCCTCTTGGAGCTACCTTGGTGGATTGTTTGGCCCACTTGGAGTTGTCTGTATTGGGCCTCTCGGTGCCGTTTTGAAAACCTCTTGAGACTTGGCGTCCTCGTGGGCCCTCTTGGGGCTCTCCTGGGCCCGCTGGAGAGCCTCGTGGGCCCTTTTGGGGCCATCTCGGAGCGATCGTGGAACCATCGAGGGCTGCCATGAACACAAGTCAGGTCGAAAGAGAGAAAAAGCTGAAATCTTCAAAGATGTACTGGAGAAGTCATTCAGGTATGAATAACACAAGGGTTCTCGCGCGTCCTCCGAAGGCCCTCGCGGAGCTTGTGGCGAGCCTCTTCGATCGTCCTGGAAGAGGGCGGAGGAGGAGAAGTGGAATGGAGCAACCCAAAAGGCAGACCGTGTCAGGGCGCCATGGGCCAACCGTGAGAGCAGGAGTCGGCTGGAACACTCATTGGCTCAAGAACCGCCTCAACGCCCCATCGCGGCTGGAGTCCGCGCGGGCTCGTCCAGACTGTGTGGCTGGAAGCGGCGAGGCTTACCGTAAACCCACAACCCAGGCACGGGAACACGGAAGGAAAGGCCGCGCACTGGGACCCTGGACTATCCCCGCCCGCCGCACTGGCGAATCGGGAACAGCCCCGAAGTCCCAGGCACGACGCTTCCCCCGTGGCGCAGGCTGGGGCGGCCTACGACTACCTTTTTCTGTTCCCCAGGGTCCCGAAGGAGCACCTGGGGTGACGATCGGGAGGCTACCCGCCTGTTTTCCTGGGGAGGGATCCCAGTGGCACAAGTGCCGGGAGGAAAAGGAGGAGGAGGAGGAGGAGGAGGAGGAGGAGGAGGAGCAGGAGCAGAAGCAGGAGGAGGAGGAGGAGGACCAGTGTATACCCAAGGCTCGTCAACGATGTTGGAATACACCTTCCCTCCAAGCTTCCTCTTCAAGGCCCCATACAAGGGCTCACTTCCACTGAATGACATGCCCCGTTGGGGGACAATTGTGTGAAAATCCTGAAGGGCGCCGAAACACCATTCTCAGGACTTCAACGCCACGAATTAGGCTGATTGTAACGTCTTGGCGATCCTGAATCGTGCCCGAATACCATTTCCTGGGACTTCAACACCGCGAATCAACGCAACTGTTGCGCCCAGAGAATCCTGAATCGTTCCAAACGACCATCTCTGGTACGTTAACCGTGAGAATCAAAGAAACTCCTGCAAATGTTGGAAGCTAGTGCGCGCAGCGCTAAGACGAGAGCCACAGTTTGAACAAGAGCCGCCCTCAACATGTGGAACTCCTACAAAAAAGTTATGACGAGCGTGCGCGGCACTGCAGCGAGAGCCACCTTTTGAAAACGGCCTGCCCTCAGCCCGTGCAGCTCTCTGGCCATCGCTCGGACGTCCATTTCCTGTGCTTTTTTCGGTTTCGTGCGTGGTTTTTTCTCTAAATGATCAAGGATGCTCCTCGATGGTCCTCGCCGAAGGAAAAACGCACACGTCCGAGCGATGCCAAGCGCTTGCAAGTTTTGAGACGACTGCGCGCGGCGCTGAGGCCAAAACCACAATTTGAAGACCACCCGCCCTCTATCCGTGGAGCTCTGGCTGCCGAGCTGCCGGATCCTGCACGGTGGGGGGGGGCCTCGGGCGGAACGCCCAGCCCGCCCTGTCGACCGGCCCCCGGGGTGCGACAGGGAGGAGCTGCCGATGAAGAAAAAGAGCGGAGGAGGAGGAGGCGGAGGAAGAGGATGATGATGATGATGATGAGGAGGAGGAGGAGGAGGAGGAGGAGGGAGAGGATGATGATGATGATGATGATGATGATGATGATGATGATGATGATGATGATGATGATGATGATGATGGTGATGGTGGTGATGATGATGATGATGATGATGATGATGGTGATGGTGATGGTGATGGTGATGGTGGTGATGATGATGATGATGGTGATGAGGAGGAGGAGGAGGAGGAGGAGGAGACGGCAGCGTCTGCACGACGGCGACGACGACGGCGCGGCGAAGGCAGCGGTAGTGGCAGAAGCGAGGAGGGGTGCAAGAGGAAAGGGAGAGAGGGGGGCGGAGGCAGAGGAAGAGTCCCGACCAGGATCCGCGAGGAGCAGACTGGAAGGAAGAGAGAGAGAGAGAGGGAGAGAGGGAGAGAGGGAGAGAGAGAGAGAGGGAGAGGGAGAGGGAGAGGAGCGAGCGCGGAGACGGAGGAGCGAGGAGAGAGCAGGAGGAGGAGGAGGGGAGAGGAAGCGCGCTCCCTGGCCCGGAACCTCGGGGCGGATCCCCGGCCGTCGCGGGGAGGCCGGCAGGAGGGGGCCCAAGAGCAGGGCGCCCGGGCCCGCGCTCCCGCGGGGGCGCCCCCGCCCTGCTCTCCCGGGAGAGGGTGCCGGCCCGGGGCCCACGGTCGAACACCCTCGAAGGTATCCCTATCCCTAGGACTGGCACGCCAAAAGGCGATGGCAATCGTAGGGATTCGCCCTCAAAAAAGGAGGGGGAATCCCTAAGGTTGGCAGCGTGGTGAGGAGGTGCCCAGCATAGTGATAGGGATGTGTTCCAGGCTGGTAAACTGTCGGGAGCGGCCGAGGGGGGGGGCGCCCGAGAGGGGGGGGCGCAGATCGTGACCAGCGGCATGTGCGCGGGCAGGGAGAGGAGGCGCGGTGACATCGGAGGGGGATGCCATGGCCCCCGCCATGACATCCACCCCCTGCCAGTCATCCCCCCCCCCTCTCTGCCGCCCCCGACCCACCCCGTCCAGCGTCCTGCGCCGTGGCGACGGGGAGGTCGCCCGGGGCAGCCGAGGAGGCGGCCCCGGGAATCCTCCAGGAGCTCCTGCGTGGGGGCCCCTGGGAGCCTCTGGCCCCAGGCGGCCTCGGGCTGCGCGGTGGAGCCACTGGCGCCCAGAGAACGCGAGAACATCGAGCCTCGACACCCCCTCCTCTTTCCAAAAAGGATCCGATCCGGCAGAAACCAAGCACACGATCGGAGGTCCGCACGAATTTCCTAGATCGGCGCTGGACCTCCTCCTCCTCCTCCTCCTCCTCCTCCTCCTCCTCCTCCTCCTAACCTCCTCCTCCTCGCCCCGCCGCTCCTGCTCGCCTTCGCCTCAACCTCCGCGCTCGAGGTCCTGCAGCGTGGCACGCCCGCCGTCGGGCTCTGCGTGATCCCCTGGCGGCTCAGCGCTGGACACTCCCTGGCGCGCGGAGCGCGCCAGGGGCGGCGCCGGAGTCGCCGCCAGGGAGCACAGCACTGGTCCAATACATCCGCGAGGAGCTCCGAAAGTCTATGCTTGTGCTGTTTTTGAAAGCTCGGACCTCGAACTTCGAGCCTCGATCCTCCTCCTTTTCCTCGAAGGCGGAAGGGAAGAAAACGTGGACCATGACCAAGACTGAACGCGGTAATGTCGTGTCAATCTTTTCACCGTCCACCTTGTCCAGCGTCAACTCGTGGAAAATCCTCGCACATCGGCGTCGGTCGGTATGGACCGCGACCAAGAACGGCGTCGACAAGATCCCGAGACATCTTGGTCATGTTCGCTGCACATGCTGTGCCGACGTATCGGACAGTGACTTGCGCGGGCTTGAAGGGAACTTCGAACGACCCCCGCTGCACCCTGAGGGCCACGGAACAAACGATAGTGCAAGGCTGCTCTTGCGCAGAGTGAAACATATTAATCAAACATTCTACCACCAGCCCACCTCGTCCACTTTGAACCCCGAACCTCGTGCTTCGAACCTCGAGCCTCAAGCCTCGAGCCTCAAACCTCGAGCCTGGAGCCTCGCGCCTCAATCCTCCTCCCTCTCCTCGAATTGGAGGCGGCCAGGGGGTCTGAACAGCCTGGGGCCCCAGAAAATCGGTCAGGAGGGGAAGACGAGGCCAAACCCGATCAACCTCGGCCCCCAGACCCCTCCCAGGGTCCACCTGATGCTGTTGTTCATCCCAGAATTACCCGTCTTTGGCAATCCCCGGGCCCGAGAACGGCTCCCGGGCCGAAGAGAACGAAACTCACTGCCGAACCCAGAACCTCGAACCTGCCCGCCCCTCCTTAGGGAGCCCACAAAGGACGTACGCGCCCAGCTATGTACATGAACACGGCCCCTCGATCCGCGAGACCGGCCGCGTTATACGAACATTTGCGCAATGCGAACTCTCGAAACCAGCGTGGATTCATGTACATGTACGTCCTTTTTCCGCTCCTGACCCCTGCGGGCCGGAACGCATTCCGGGCCGCCTCGGACCCCCAGGCGGCGGCCCATCCTCGAGGAGGCAAGCAGCGAACAGGTCCGCGAAAGAAGGGAGGCTTCGAGATCGACCCTCGGCCCAGGTCATGGTATCCGGCCCCCTCCCGGCCGCGCCCGGCGGTACAGTCGGGGCGTTGACCTAAGGAACCCAAAATAAGGAACGAGGCCCCTTTTTTCCATGAGTTGAACTTCGATCTCCTATCGGAAACCTGAGGAAAATCCCAGGCAAGCTGCGACACAATTACGGAACACGGAGCCCCTCCCCGACGAAAAGGGTCCCTTCTTCAGGGCCCCGACTGTCAGGATGCAAGAGCCTTGGACGCCCACTTCGAAGCTTTCGAGTAGGGCGCGACCAGCGAGAGCGGCGAGGGAGGACCGAGGAGGCAGGGATGCAAGGGTACCCTTGGGAGGGGTGCCCCTCCTTGCTCTGCGGGTCGACTGCACAGCGCGCCAGACACCGCAACTCTCGAAAATCGTCGAGCAAGAGGGCCCAGAATCGGATCGATACGTCGGATCGGCGAATCTGTACCCGCGCCCTCGCGGATCCCTCCGCGTTCCAGCTCGGGGATGGGCAGACCCCCCTTTAGTAAAACGTGGTTTAGTGAAAAGGACCTGAGGCCCAAACCTGGCGGGCGCAAGCCTGGAAAATAACGGCCACGGCGCCCTCTCGAGAACCGAAAACGGACAATTCACTAATCGACGTGTCACTGTTGGGGGTTCTGTCCACCCCCGACCAGCCCCATCCGAGGGAAGCAAACGACGTCCTCCGCTCACGGGCGCCACGGGCGCCCCGCTCCTCCGCGGCGGCTCCCCGACATGGGGCCCGCGCCCCGTGGGCGGGGCCGCTCGGGCGCCGGCGGGGCCCCTCGGAGCCGCCGGCGCGGGTCGAGCAGCGGCGCGCGAGGAGCGAGCTCTCCGACGACGACGAGGACGACGACAAGGACGACGAGGTTGACGAGGTTGACGACGACGACGACGACGACGACGACGACGACGACGGATGACGGACGACGGACGACGACGACGACGACGGACGACGACGACGGACGACGACGGACGACGGACGACGGACGACGGACGACGGCGACGACGACGACGACGGACGACGACGGACGACGACGACGACGACGACGACGACGACGTCGACGACGACGTCGACGACGACGACGACGACGACGACGGCGAGCAACGCTGTCCTTGCGTTTTTCTTCGATTTCGGCCTCCTGAGCGCGCCATCGGGCCCCAAGACCATCAAGCAATGCATCCGGGGCGACGAACCGCCACCCCGGGAAGGTTTAGGGACCTCTAATAGGTCCTCCTCCTCCTCCTCCTCCTCCTCCCCGCATTGGAAAAATCATCTCGTCGGATGTCTGGGGAGGGGCAAGGCACGACGGACATGACGCGGGGTATGGCGACTCAACGATGCGACGGCAGAAATGCGAATCGAAGGGTCGCTATGCGAGCCAGGAAGCCACAACCCGGCCTCGACCTACGATAGACAAGCTCACGAGAAAGCTTCTTGGAAATATCTTGAGCCATCTTGGCGGCCTCTCGGGACGTCTTGAGGCCCTAGCGGGCCGACCTGGGGCGCTCCTGGGGCCTGACTGGGCTGTCTTGAGCCGGTCTAGGGGGCCTCGTGGGCCGTCCTAGGCATCAGGGGCCCAACAGAGCGATGACGCGAAACTCAGTCAAACACATCATGAACATCAGTGTGTTTAGCCTCTGCAGGCCTGGGCAAGGCGCGACGGATCTAACGCGGGGCATGGCGACCCCAATCCCCGACCCTCTGGGGTCTATTGGCCAGAAGTTTAGGGCCAAACTCGGTGATATACGACAGGGGGGCGTCCATCAACGAGGGGGGCCCACGACCTCCGAAATACTGCGGAGGACAGCAAACATACAGCTAAGACAATTCCAAGAGTGCCTCGAGACTCTCCCAGGCGGCCCTGCGGCCTCCTATCACACCGCCCCAAGAGTCGCAGAACACCTCCAAGAAAGGTCCACAAAGAAGACTCCGGGGGAGGCCCATCGCAGACCCCTGGGCGACTCATCCTCCTGATGAGGTGTCTTTGCTTCCCCTCATTCTCCTCCCCCTCCTCCTCATCCTCCCTCTCCTCCCCATCCTCCTGGGCGCGAGGTATCTTCTCCCTCTTCTCCTCCACCCCCTCCCCTCTTCCCTCTTCCTCGTCGTCGTCCCTCTCCTCCTGGGCGTGAGGTGCTATTCGCTCCTTCTCCCCCTCCTCCTCCCCCTCCTCCTCCTCCTTTTCCTCCTCCGCACTCTCTCCACCCTCGTCGCCGCCGCCATCAGTTCCTTCGCGTCCAGACGAAACAGACCGCACAGACGAACCGGACCGCACCAAACCATTTCAGGCCAAAATCCACATCAGACCCGCTGGACCGCAGGCCAGTGAAGAGGCGGGGAATCGACGATTCATTGTGTCTGTGTGGAAGCGATCGACGAGTGCATTAGGTCCGGGGGACCTGTGAGGGGTCTGGGGATCGATCTTGAGCGATTTTTGGGGGTCGGAAAGGACGGCCTCCAGCGGACCAAGGCGACGACTGGAAGCAGGGATGGACCAGACCAGATGAGGCCAGTGGAAGAGGCCGGGAATCGACGATTCTCTGGGTCTGCGTCTTCTCCCGCCCGATCTCCGACGGTCCCCGGGACCGTGGCACGCCCTGGGAGCCCCCCAAAAACGGCCGAAAAGGTTACAGTCGGCCTCGATTGGACAGGACACGCGAGAGGACACAAGACCCTTCCGAAGGCCACATTGCCATGGGAATGCGGGAGGCATGGGCCGCATGGGCCGCGAGACACAAGACACAAAGGTGCCCTTGATTTGGCAGGGTCGACCTGCCATTCAGGGCCGACTGCAGGACCCGCTTTTCCCCCAGGGGCCCGTGTGCTTCCTGGCGACGGCGACGACGGCGACGACGAGGCCAAGCATTGGAGGCCTGGAAATGGGCACCAACACCAAAACAGGGGGTTGCCTCCACAGGGGGAAGATGATCCTAGATCTCGGTGTTGGTGGTAATACTTCGGTCACCCTGGAAGCCAGAACATCACCACCATCACCGAAATTCTGATCTCCTTCCCTCGGTGGAGGCACACCACCGATCTTGGTGTTGGTGTCAACCTCTGGGCCTGCGAAGCTACGTAGGCAGCAGCGGCGGCGGTGGCGGCGGCGAGCGGGCCACGGCCGCGGCGACGGCGGCGGCGGGGGCGCGCGGGCTCTTCTCGGCGGCGCTGGCGGCAGGCACCCGGCGGCGGCGAGGCGGTCCCTCAGGCCCTCCCACGCGGGCTTCCAGGGCCCGTGGCCTCCCCTCGCCGCAGGGCGGCGGGGAGGAGGCAATGTGGCACTGCGTCGTCGTCGTCGTCGTCGTCGTCGTCGTCGTCGTCGTCGTCATCGTCGGCGTCGGCGTCGGCGTCGGCGTCGGCGTCGGCGTCGGCGTCGTCGTCGCCGTCGTCGCCCTCGTCGTCGTCGTCGTCGTCGTCGTCGTCGTCGTCGTCGTCGTCGTCGTTCGTGGGCCATCGGTGGTCGTTGCTCGCTATTCATTATTCGACCGTTGGGCGTCCACCGTCGGTCGTCCTCGTTCGTCGTCCTCGTCGCCGTCGTCGTCGTCGTCGTCGTCGTCGTCGTCGTCGTCGTCGTCGTCGTCGTCGTCGTCGTCGTTCGTCGGGCATCGATCGCTGGTCGGGGTAGGCGCGCGCTCTAGTCACACACTCCGGGGAAGTAGGGGATCTTACGACATAGGCCAATGCTTTACTCGAACATCGAAAGGGACCATGTAACCTAACCACGCAAGAGAAGGGAGGAAACGCAAGGAGACGAATCCCGCGAGCGCCCCTCGCAAACTTCCGTGATGGCATGTCTGCCTGGGGAAGCGGGAGCTGAGGTGCTAGCCGCGCACCGGCTGAAAGCGGTACCTTCGCGACGTCTTCGCGCGCGACCTTGCGCGACAGAGGGCTGGCGGACGGGAAAACGATTGCCCTGCGCTGCTCGCGGCATCCTGCTGCGGGACGGCGGGAAGCGTCCCGCGTCGCAGCCTGCCCCCACAGCCGCCCACTCTTCACGCACGGCAGGCAAGCAGCGCCGCTGGGCAACGTGAGCCCTGGCGACTCCCACTGCTCGACGTGGGCGCCCTGCTGGCGGCCAGCAGACACTCGACCCCGCGGGGACGTGACACCCCGAAGCCTGATCTGGTGGCACAATCTTCGCTGGAGAAGCCAGGCAAGGCCGCTCGCGGACCGCCGCCGGCACAAGAGGCACTGGCAAAGCTTCTCCCGTGTGCTCCAAAAGCCAAGCATCTGCGTCAATAGATCCCCCATTGCCCGAAAAGCTCCGCACTCCCCTTTTTGATGAAACCATTATTGCACCATCAGCCGATGCCTTACCCCAAAACCAAGGAGGATCGAATAACCCAGCCCACCGCGGGGGGGGGCGCATGGAAACGAATCCTGTGAGCCCCCCAAGCAAACCCCCCTGAGGCGGTTTGCCGCGCAGCGCGTGGGACAATGATGGTTTGTTTCGTTGTTATTCTCGCCTGGGCACCGAACGACTGGGCACCCTGCACTTTCACTTGCAGGCGTTTTCGCGGCGCGGCCTTCGTCTGCTTCGCGGAATGAATAGGCAACCGCGCTCTCACAAAAGCGCTGCATCAAAATGTCCGGGGACTCGTCGGCACGCGAGAGATGCACGACCTCGTCCGAATTCCACCCCCGTTGGCGTTGAACAAGATGGGGTGGCAACCTTGCGTCGTGCGTGAACCACTCCATCCCTCCTCTGCGAAGCGAGTGCGTGCTGGCGGGGAAGGAGGGGGAAGGGACAAGGAGCGGGAGGGGGAGGGGGACGAGGGGCAGGAGGGGAAGGACAAGGCAGGGATGATGAGAAGGGGGAGGAGTAGGATGAGGAAGACGAGCAGCGGCGGCAACAGCAGCAGCGGCGACATTTGAAGCCGAACCCTAGACAGCTTCGAAGGCAATTCCATATCCAATTTACACAACATGTCGTGCAGGTCGGGGCCGGTGAAGAGCAACGCCCCACCCTGCCGCCGTACATGGCCCCGAGCTGCGCAAAAAAACGGCGGGCATCATGCTCCATGATGCGTGTTGCCGGCATCCCAGTTGCGGGGATTGAAGCAGTCAGACAGCAGCGGCAGCGATGACATTGACGAGCAATCTCCTTCCTCCCCGCCTCCGCATCCCTTTCCTCCTCGGACTCCCCGTAGTCCTCCTTCTCATCCGCGTGAGAATCATCGTCCTCCCCGTCACCATTGTACTCGTCCCCCCGTGTTCCTCCGCCACCGCCCCGTCCACATATACCTTTTTGTTCATGCTCATCGCCAGCATCGTCGTCCTACCCCTCCCCATCCTCCTTCTTCTCCTCCTCCTCCTCCTCCTCCTCTTCCTCCTCCTCAAACTCGTCCTCCTCCTCTTCCTCCTCCTTCTCCTCCACCTCTTCCTCTTCCTCCTCCTCTCCCTCCTCCTCCTCGTCCTTTTCCTCCTCCTCCTCCTCGTCGTCCTCCTCCTCCTCCTCGCTCCTCCTCCTTCTCCTCCTCCTCCTTCTCCTCTCCTCCTCCTCCTCCTCCTGCTCCTCCTCCTCTTCCTCCTCCTCCTCCCCCCTCTCCTCTTCCTCCTGGTCTCCCTCCTCCTCCTCGTCCTTTTCCTCCTCCTCCTCCTCCTCCTCGTCGTCCTCCTCCTCCTCCTCCTCCTGCTCCTCCTCCTCCTCCTCTCTCCTCCTCCTCCTCCTCCCCTCCCCTCCTCCTCCTCCCCCCTCTTCCTCTTCCTCCTGGTCTCCCTCCTCCTCCTCGTCCTTTTCCTCCTCCTCCTCCTGCTCCTTCTCCTCGTCGTCCTCCTCCTCCTCCTCCTCCTCCTCCTCTACCTCCTCCCTCATACGAAGAAGCCCTCTTTTCACCTATTTCTCATTCCCCGCTTCTCTCGCCCGCTGCTCAACCCACTCCTCCACCTGCGCGGCGCCGACGTTGAGACGACGGCAACGGCGAGCGATGAGAAGGAGAAGTATATGGATGAGTAAGACGGCAACGGCGAGCGATGAGTAGGAGACGAAAACAAGGAGAAATCTATGGAGACGGATGAATACCTATACGACCACACTTCGGGTGATAAGGAGGTTCGGGGGGGGAGGAACCAACGTCTCACTCGATCGGTCTCACTATTGATCCCACTATCGATCTCACTATCGGTCTGGCTCGATCGATCTCACAATCGATCTCAGTCGATCTACTTCATTCGATCGATCGCACAATCGATCTGACTATCGATCTCACAATCGATCTCACTATCGATCTCACTATCGATATCACAATCGATCTCACATTCTGTCTCACTATCGATCTCACTATCGATATCACAGTCAGTATCACAATCAACGTCATCATTACCATCATCGTCATCAACGTCATCAGCATCAGCATCATCATCATCATCATCATCATCATCATCATCATCATCACCGGAGCACCATCATCATCACCACCTCATCACCATCATCATCAACAGCATCATCACCACCATCATCATCATCACCGGGACACCATCATCGTCACCATCATCATGATCGGGACACCATCACCATCATCATCATCATCATCGGAACACCACCAT
>CAUYUJ010016769.1:42237-49737 GCA_963575745.1 Prorocentrum cordatum | reverse complement strand
GGGGGACTGAGCGCGAGTGAGACTGAGCGCGAGCGCATCTGATTGTGATTGAGTCAGCGTGCGAGTACGTCTATGTGCATGAATGTGAGCATGGATACGCCGAGTGTGACTGCGAACGGTTAAGTCTGCCTGACTCTGAGCACTCGTGACACTGAGCGTGGCCGCCGCAAGGGGCCCCCAACAAAAATCCTGATGGCAGCGCCCGCGCGCCGCGACGCCCATGTCGGCGCGCCCCTGACGAGGATCGCGCCCGCTTCTTCCTCCTCTCCTTTTTCTCCCTCTTTACCCCTGCACGCCAATGACCAAGGCTGCAAGCGCAGCGCAGCGCGGAGTCCCTGCGACGCGCGCCTGTCGCCCCGGAGCGGCCCCAGCGACGGCGCGCGGGTCGCCCGCTGCGCGGAGCAAAGAGAGCTAGCTGACTGGCCAATAGCGGGCAAGGCTCTGGCCGCTGGGCAAAGCGACAACGGGCGCGCGGGGCGCTGGGCAGAGCACGGCGCGGAGTTCCCGCGACGCTCGCCGGTCGCCCCGAGAGGGCCCTGGCGACGCGCGCGGGTCGTCCGCGGCGCGAGGCCAAACACTTGATCGGACAGTCGAGAGAAGGCGCGGCTCGGGCGGGGCGCCCCCCAGGTCAGGCCTCTCGGATACACTCGGTGAAGCCGAGCTCCTTGGCGTGGGCCGTCGCCTCCCTCCCGCGCCGCTTCGCGCGCGCCGCAAACTGCCCCAGCTGCTTCCGCGACCGCTCCGGCGGCCCCGCCGGGAAGAACTCGGCGCGCGGCGCCCGCGTGGGCAGGAGGTCCTCGCGGCGCGCGGCGCGCGAGAGCAGCGCGTGGAGCTCCAGCCGCCCAGCGTCGCCCTCCTTCTTGCCGCCCTCGACCTCGTGGCGGCCGCAGTCCAGGATCACGCCTGGGCGACGTCGGCCGAGGGGGCAGCGCGCCGGACAGCCGACGGCCCAGGGCGAGAGTCCACGGGGCCGAGAGATGGTCCGGCAGCGGACCGCTCGCGCCCAGTAGGTTCGGCTGTAGACTGCCCGGGGGCGCCGCCCCCTCGCGCCGCCGCCCCCTCGCACGACGCGCCCCTGGCACGCCGCCGCGGCGATGGCCCTGCCGCGCGAGAACGGGGGGCCCGCCCGAGTGACCTTGGAGGCGCGGAGGGTGAACAGCTCCGACGCGCGGGGCTCGATGAACACCGGCGGGCCCGCGAGGCCCCCCGCGAGGCTGTCGTCGCGGCGCTTCAGGTCGCTCGCGAAGGGCGCGCTCGCGCACTTCCCCGCGCGCGCCCAGAACCCCGGCGGCAAACGGCAAACGCTTCAGATAGATCCCCTCCCCCCCTGTCTCTCTCGGCTTTCGCGACGCCGCCCCGACCCCGGGGGCCCGCGACGACGCGCGCGATCTGCACCTCGGCATCCTCGACGAGGCCGCCCTCGAGATCGAGCGCCTCCAGGGGCCGGATCCGCGTGCCCGCGCGCGCTGGGAGGAGCCCGCGCGCGCCGCCGGCGTTCTTCGGGCTGGCGCGGCTCATCATCTTGGCGGCGCCCTTGACATTCATCGTCGGGGCAGACCTGCCGGCAGCCCGCGCGAGGAAGAGGGGCTGTTTCAGGACGCCCGCGCCCCGCTGTGCCCGCGTGCCCATCCACCGCGCCGCGTCGCCCCAGTCGGGCCCGATCACGAGGCCGCTCTTAAACCTCTCCCCCCGGAGCCGACGATCATCGGGCTTCAGCTGCGCAACGTTCCGCGCGGCCCGGATGGCCAGAGGGACCTGCTTCCCCGGTTTGCGCGGGAACGCCGTGAGATCCCTGAGCTTCGCGCCTGGAGCGGTTGGGCGCCTGGAGCTCGAAGCAGAGCCACGCGTTGCAGACGAGCTTCATCGCGGCCTGGTACTCTGTAGCGAAATTGATGCCCACCGCCACCAGTTCCTCGAAGCTGGAGATGAGCGACACCTTGCCCCCCGTCGGCTTCAGCTGCAGGAAGTCCCCCAGGTGGATCGCGATGGGCATCCGACCGAAGGCGCCGCCGTCCTGGTCGTACTGCCGCCCCTCCGCGCCCAACTCGGCCTTGCGTCCCAGGTAGGACCGGAACGCCAGCATGTTGTACAGGTTGGGCGAGATCATGCTCACCTCCCCCAGGATCAAGCACTTGACCGCGCCCCACGTGTCCTGCGGCGCTTTGAGCTGGCCCCCCGCGGCCCCTGAAAGACTGCGCTCCTACGACTCACGCCCGGTGGTGGGTAACTGGCGGCCTTGCGAGCGTACGCGGAGATGTTCGCGGCCTGAGACCCCTTCGCGCAGACTATCAGCGTGGACTTCGCCTTACCCGGTTCCACGAGGAAAAGCGGATCCATGCCTAGCAGCACGACCTCCTGCACCATGGCGGTCTTCCCGCTGCCGCCCTGGCCGAGGAGCAGAAACTAGAACGTCTTCCGCTTCGCGCGCTTGGACATGCTGCCGTCCGCGATCTTCTGCTCATCGCCCCACACCACGTTGCAGGAGTTCGCGACCGCCGTGACGAACAAGGCCTGGTCGGGCTTCAGAGGGCGGCGCTCCTGCTGTCCCGATTTCGGGTTGACCACGCCGTCCTCGAACTTTTTGACGAGGCGCTTGACCAAGTCGCCGGGCCGCTGCAACTCCTCCGACGGTTCCCACCGCGCCTGCGCCGCCTCGGCCGGCATCGCGCTGGCGCCCGCTGTCCCGACGTCGTCCAGCGCGGGGGCGTCGTCCACGGGCACGTGCGTCCTTCGTGCCTCCCCTAGGCGAACCTCCCCCGCTGGGTTTCCACAAAGTGTCTCAGCTCGTCTGCGTCGAGGTCGCGCAGGACCCTGAACGGAGCGAGGACGTCCTCCTTCAGGGCGCAGGCTGCGCGCCGCGACGCGTCGGCGTCAGTCGGCCCGGGCAGCGCTCCGTCCTCCATCATCGTGGCGACCTGCTTGAGCTCCTTGACGGCGGTGTCGAAGCGCAAGATCTGCCCGAGCGTCTCGGGGTCGAAGTGATGCTCCAAGACTGCGTTGGCGCCCAGCTACGCAAAGCCGCCCTGAGCGCGGATGCCTTGGGCCTCCACCTGGGGCCGCAGGTGGAACGCTCAATAGGGCCACGAAGCGCTGTACTGGGTGTAGCGGACGCATGTCCGCCCCCACTGGGGCCTTCGGTGGAGCTCCCTAGGCCACGAAGCGCTGTACTGTGCGTGGCGGGCGCATGTGGCCACCCCCACTGGGGCCTCGGGTGGAGCTCCTTATTGGGCTACGGAACGCTGCACTGGGTGTGGCGGACGCATGTGGCCACCCTCACTGGGACCTTGGGTGGAGCTCCCTATGGGGCCACGAAGCTCTGTACTGGGTGTGGCGGACGCATGTAGCCACCCCCACTGGGGCCTCAGGTGGAACCCATTTTATGGGGCCACGAAGCGCTGTACTGGGTGTGGCGGACGCATGTGGCCACCCCCACCGGGCTTTCGGTGGAACTCCCTATGGGGCTACGAAGCGCTGTACGAGCTGTGGCGAACCCATGTGGCCACCTTCTCTGGGGCGTTAGGTGGAGCTCCCTATGGGGCCACGGAACGCAGTACTGAGTGTGGCGGACGCATGTGGCCACCCTCACTGGGGCCTCAGGTGGAGCTCCCTATGGGGCCACGAAGCGCTGCACTGGGTGTGGCGGACGCATGTGGCCACCCCCACTGGGACCTCGGGTGGAACTCCCTATTGGGCCACGGAACGCAGTACTGAGTGTGGCGGACGCATGTGTCCACCCCCACTGGGGCCTCAGGTGGAGCTCCCTATGGGGCCACGAAGCGCTGCACTGGGTGTGGCGGACGCATGTGGCCACCCCCGCTGGGGTCTCGCGTGGAGCTCCCTATTGGGCCACGGAGCGCAGTACTGGGTGTGGCGGACGCATGTGGCCACCCCCACTGGGGCCGCAGGTGGAGCTTCCTATGGGGCCACGAAGCGCTGTACGAGCTGTGGCGGGCGCATGCGGGCACCCCACTGCCCCACTGATGATGGCAATGACGATGACGATGACGATGACGATGACGAAGACGAAGACGAAGACGAAGACGAAGACGAAGGCGATGGCGATGATGATGATGATGATGATGATGATGATGATGATGATGATGATGATGATGATGATGATGATGATGATAATGATGATGATGATGATGATGATGATGATGATGATGATGATGATGATGATGATGATAATGATAATGATGATGATGCTGATGATGCTGATGATGCTGATGATGCTGATGATGGGAGGAGGGGGAGGAGGAACGAGTGAGGAACGTGGGCCGCTGTCTCTTCAAAACGGGGACCCAACACCACAGGATGGTTGGGAAATAAAAAGAATAACCAAATAATCAGAAATAGGGCAGAAACAGTGCGGGCGTCTCCTTCCTAACGCCGTGCGAAGGTTAGGAGAAGGAAGATGAGGATGAGGAGGGGTAGGGAGGAGGAGGGGTAGGGAGGAGGAGGAGGAGGAGGAGGAGGAGCAGGAGGAGGACGGACCAGGAAATGGAGAAAGATGAGCAGGGGGAAGGGATACCGAGGACGAGGAGGTCATTCTCCCCCCGCTCCTCCTCCGCCCTCTGCGACGACGACGAGCACCCCGCACCGACCGTGCCAGAAGACTGGGAAGTGCCGCCGCCCCGCGAACCGGGCCGAGCAGCCCCGCAGCTCGAAGAGCTCCTGACGTGCGGGCGGTCCCGCGGCCCGCCCGTCGCCGCCGTCGCCGCCGCCGCCAAGGTGGTGGTGGCGGTCGTCGTCGTCGTCGAGGGCGTCGTCCTTGTCCTCGTCCTCGTTCGCGTCCTCGTCGTCGTCGTCGTCGTCGAGATCGTCGTCGTTGACGTCAAGGCCGTCGTCGAAGTCGTCGTCGCCTCTACCGCCGCCGCCGCCGCTGCCGCCGTCGTCGTCGTCGTCGGCGAGGTCGTAGAGGTCGTCGTCGATGGACGGAGGAGAGGGAGGAGGAGGAAAACATACAATGAGGACATGTTATTGAATGTTTGGCTTCTGGAAAAGCTCCGAGCCCGTTTCAGGACCGTCCGGGAACGACCTGGGATGAGAAGCTGTGTCCCTGGAAGGGCTTCGGACACTTCGGCGCCCCGCACAAAAAAAGCAAACGAACATGACGTCGGAGGCTCCTGGGAAGGCCATGGGGTTCTCAGGAACATCGGGGACTTTTGCGAAGGCCCTCTGCGCAAAAAAAACATGGAGAACTTGCAACTGGAAGCCGGTGGTGATCCGTCAACCTGGCTACCGCCGGGGACTTCGTAGAGCTCTCTGAAGTGCTTTTGACACCACGATGTCTTGGTATGCAACCATTGGGCTTCTGACAGCATGATCAACACGTGGAATGCGTGCTTCCCAGCTTCCCCCCAACAATGCCTACGCTTACATGAGGAGCTGGGGCTGCGTGGCGGTCGGCACCGCTGTACAGTCGACCCGCAGAGTAAGGATAGGCATCCCTCCCAAGGGCACCCTTGCATCCTCGCTTCCTGGGTCCGTCCTTGGACACTCTCGTTGGCCGCGCCCCGCTCGAAACGCTTCGAAATGGGCGTCCAGGGGCCTGGCAGCTTCATCGCGCGTCCTTACTCCAGATTTCGTAATGAAAGGGAGGGGGTCTGGACCCTCCAAGACAAGCCATTTCAGACCTCCCCCGTGGGAGAACCCTCCAAAACATCGTCCCCAGACCCCCCAGGCCCTCCAAGATAGCCTGGAAGAGACCCCCCCCCGAAATGAGATCCCCCTCCCTTTATTACGAAATCTGGAGTGCTCTGCGGGCTGACTGTAGCTGCCGTCGCCGCCCCGTCGCCGCCCGCCGTCTGGGCCCGCGCGGCGCTCTGGCCGCCGAGTCGCCGCCGTGCTACGTCTCGCCACCATCGCGGCCCCGCCCGCCGCCCGTCGCCTCGTCGCCGCCCGCGTCGTACTGCTTGGCATTGAGTTGCGCTGGTTGGGGCTGCCTCGCGTTGCTGCGCACTGCTTTGCACTGCTGTGCACAGCCCTGCCTCGTTTCCGCTTGCGCTGCGTTGTTCTGCGCTGCTCCGCATGGAACTAGATTGCATTGCGCTTGACTTCTGAGCATTGTGTTGCACTGTTTCGCGCTGCTTTGCCCCACTTAGATTGCACCACATTGGCTACACCACTTAAACTGCACCGCAGTGTTTGCAAGAAACCGCTGTTTGGGACCCGCGCTGACTGACTTCAACATGAAGTTGGTCATGGGAAGTCTTACGATAGAAGCATTGCAGCTACAGCTATGAAGCGAGGACAGAACAGATGCGTACTCATAACCTCCGACAGGGGACGAACCTCTGAGTTCCGACACGAATTCTCAACTCCCTCGTAGTATCACCCGGGTGACTCCAACCTAAGACCCATGGAGGCCCAACCGGAAAGAACAAAAAAAATGGGGCGCGCCGAAGAACCCAGGGGGTCCGGTTTCCGCGGAGGAAAAAAAAAAACCCTGGCGATGGGGTTCGAGCACGGGGGTTACCCCCCCCTCAAATTCCGGAAGAGGAATGAACTCCCAGCCGCGGGGGTGCCCGCGCGAGGGGCCCCACCCCCCCAAGCGCAACCAGAGGAAGAAAAGCGGGAGAGCCGAGACTGTAAGTGCAATGCAACAACACCTTAATCGCGGTTGCACTAGGGATTTGTATTAGTACGGGAACAACTGAATTACAGCTGGTGAGGTTTGGGTTCGGGTTCGGGCTTATATATTGGGAACCCAGTATATTGGAAACGAAATATATTGGAAACTCAATATATTGAAAACCCACTATATTGGAAACCCAATATATTCGAAACCCAATATATTAGAAACCCGATATATTGGAAACCCAAAATATTGGGAACCCAATATATTAGGAACCTAATACATTGGAAACCCAATATATTGGAAACCTAATACATTGGAAACCCAACATAGGAACAACTGCGCGATAGGACATGATAGTACCAGTTGTACTCAAATACGAGTTGTACGGTAGTCGGAGGGGTCCAGGGGTTCCAACGGCAACGCGCGCGGGGAAGAAGGAAAGAAATCCATGCGCCGCCAGGGGTCCCGGGTTTAACGGGTCGCCGCGAAGGTTGACCCCCCGCGGAAAGAAGAAAAGAAATCCGGCCGGGGGGTTGGGGGGTTGAGGGATGAGTCACGGGGGCGATCTCGTAGTCTTGCAAGAATCGACCAAGGGTCACCAGAGCCTTCGCTCTGGTCGGGTCGACCAACTGACTCCAATCTGCGCCCGGAATCCTCGAGCTCAGGTTCCCCTTGGTGGTCTACGAGGAACAAGCCCCTGCGAGGCAGGGATTTATCCATATCCACCGCCTGGGAACCGACGCCCTGGTGCCGCAGCGGACGGTGGGTATGGATATAGTTCGGCCCCCAGGGGCCCGAATACGTCCATATCCACTGCTTGCCGAAGCTCCGAAATTGACTCTCCAGGCGCTGGTCGTGTATAAATCCCCGCCTCGGAGCCCCCCCTCGCCTTTGCCCGCGCGCCGCCTCCTCCTCCTCCT
>CAUYUJ010016769.1:35000-42137 GCA_963575745.1 Prorocentrum cordatum | reverse complement strand
CATCATCATCATCATCATCATCAGCCATCATCATCATCATCATCATCATCATCATCATATCATCATCATCATCATCATCATCACCACCATCATCATCATCATCATCATCATCATCATCATCATCATCATCATCATCATCATCATCATCATCATCATCATCATCATCATCATCCTTCGCCGGGAAAATCGTCGACTATCCCCGCCAGACCCCCAAACTTTCTTATCCCCACGGAACTAATATCGGGAGCACAGGGTTACCCCCCTCTGCGCGCGGCTGGGTGTCAGGCGAACGGCGTGAGGCTGTATGGGCGAGTGGCCGACGATCAAAGCGGGCCTTCCGCGAGATGACACAGCCACCTTACGCGGCGGCTTTCGCGGGCCGCCAGCGACGCAAGCCACAATGCAGACGAGGGCGCTCACGCGCGAGCCCGCGCGGGCAGCTTACGCGCGAGTGCCGGCGCAATCGAGCCCGTTTTTCTTGCGTCGCACAGGTGGGCGTGGCGTGTGCCTGGCGAGTGGGCCTTCGCGCCTGAAGGGCTGTAAGGGCTTACCGATGGGAAATTCCTGGCGCGTCTCAAAGGCTGCGCTGGCATTACAGCACGAGCCGAGGAGACCCCAGGAGGCCCCAGGAGGCCCCAGGAGGCCCCAGGAGGTTGCAAGAAGCCCCAGCGAACACCAGGAAGCCCCAGGAGGCTTCAGGAGGGCCCAGGAAGCCCCAGGAGGCTCCAGGAAGCCCTAGGAGGTGTCAGGAAGCCCCCAGGAATCCCATGAATCCCCAGGATGCCTCGGGAGGCCCCAGGGGGATCCACGAGGCCCTGGGGAAGCCCCGGGAAGCCCCTGGATGTTCCAGGAGACCCTGGGAGGCCCCAAGGGGCCCTAGGCGCTCGACGAATTGGCGAGTGAAAAATGTGCGCCGCGCCTTAGCGGGAGCGCAACGTTCAGAAAACATGGGCGCGGCGCCGCAGCGGGAGCGACATTTCGCCCTGTCGCGCGCGATGTGCGCCGCGCCCCATTCCTGCCACGCATTTCGCAAAGCCGACGACAAGAAAGTCCTCGCTGAGAAGAAGCATGCCGACTTCGGATTGGTTTTTGAAAGGTTGCCCCAGACGTCCGCGCGCGATGTGCGCCGCGTCCCACTCCTGCCACGCATTTCGCACCGTCGACGACATGACAGGCCATGCTGAGAGGAAGAACAAAGACTTTGTATTGATTGCTTACATTCAGGATGGGAGGGCCTGGATTGACGTCGGCGCGCGATGTGCGCCGCGTCCCATTCCTGTGCATTTCGCATCGTCGACGACAAGACAGGCCATGTTGAGAGGAACAACGGAAACTTTATATGGTTTTTACTCTCAAGATGGACCCCCTGGATGGGGTTGCTTTTCGGCCGGACAGAGGGGGGAGCAAGAGTATGTTCCAATGGGGATGAAGGGTAGGAGCAGGAGGAGGCGGAGAAGGAGGAGGAGGAGGAGGAGGAGCAGGAGGCGGAGGAGAAGGAGGAGAAGGAGGAGGCGGAGGAGGAGGCGGAAGAGGAGGAGGCGGAGGCGGAGGACGGAGGCGGAGGCGGAGCGGAGGCGGAGGAGGAGGAGGAGGAGGAGGGAGGAGGAGGAGGAGGAAGGAGGAGGAGGAGGAGGCGGAGGAGGCGGAGCGGAGGCGGAGGCGGAGGAGGAGGAGGAGGAAAGGAGGAGGAGGAGGAGGGAGGAAGAGGGAGGCGGAGGAGGAGGAGGAGGAGGAGGAGGAGGGAGGAGGCGGAGGAGGTGTGCACGGGAGCGCGGCCTCGCCGCTGCGGGCGTGCAGGGCCGCTGGCGGGCACCGCACGCCTGGGCGCGCGACCTCCCCCCTCGCCCGCCCCCTCACGGCGGCGCGGTCGTCGCGTTCGCCTCGGAGGCGGGGCGGGGCGCGGGCACGGGCGGGAGGCTCTCTCGGAGGGCTGCGGATGCCACGACGGTGGACACTCGAACAATGCTATCACTGTTAATCAAAGCTGTGCGCGGCCCGCTTAGCTTCGACCGGAAGAGGCTCTCTCTCTCGGCCCGCGGATCAAAAAAAGTGTTGCACATGTTTTTCACACGTTTGAGACATGTTTAGCACATGCTTTAGACATCTGGGAATTATTTGGCAGAATGCTTCCTCTCCGTTGATCGTCCTCCACACTCGGAGGGCCCCGCGGGCCTCCAGAGCCTCGTCGGCGGCAGGCGATCGGCGGCGAGCGAGGTGGGGGGGACTTCGAAGGATCGGCGGTGGACAAACCTCCCTTTGTCAAGGGGCCCTAGGACACACAAATAAATACACACAAATAAAACGATCCCCCATATTTTCCCATATATTCTGGGTTTTTGTCTTCCCGCCCAATTCCCATATGTTCCCATATTTTCCTTGGGATCGACGATGAATTGTGTCTGTGTGTTTCTTTCTCTCCTGACCTCGGCAAACCTCCCCTCAGTGAAACCGGCCTGGGGCCGCAACCGCCGGACCTGGGCCAGCAAAAAAGGACGGCCGCGACGCCCCCTCGCGAGCCGAGAAGGGCCAATTCCTTACTCGACGTGCCAGGGTAGGAGGTCGATCGACCTCCGAAGGGAGACTCGCCGAGCGCGTTCCACCGCTCGCAAATGGCCTACTCGCAAACGTCCGACAAGCCATGCGTCTGCGTGTGTGTCATAAATCGTAAATCCCCCGCGGCGCATCCAGGCCATCTGCGAGCAGTTACCTTGCGACGCCCTCTCGGCCGAGAGCGGCCCATTCCTGAATCGATGTGCCAGGGTAGGAGGCCTATCAGCCTCCGAAAGGAGAAGGCCTTCTCGACTCTGGGGGGCTGGCTCGCCATCGGTCGGACGTCCATTCCCTGTGTTTTTTTCGGTTTCGTGCGTGGATTTTTTTCGCCAAATGATCAAGGATGCTCCTCGGTGGTCCTCGCCGAAGGAAAAATGTACACGTCCGAGCGATGCCAAGCTGGAGGAACGAGGCCTTCGGGCGCCGTCGTGCACTCTCGGGGGCCTTCCGGCCTCGGGATGCCTTCTTTTTTTTGAATGGGCCACTTCCCCCACCCCTAATGAGTTAGGCACCGACCACACTCTTCTGCAAGCTCGGTGCCGTCTCGACTGCATTCGGAGACGGGCTTCAAACTGCTGGGGCGGCGTGCCTGGCGAGCCATATCTGACCGAAGTGTGCATACTGAGAAATGCATCGCAGCCTCGGGATGCCTTCTTCGGCGGCGGCGCCTCGCCCGGGGCGCTCCGGCGGCGCCCGGATCGCCCCGGGCGGCCGCCGGAGAGGGCCGAGCTACATCGGGTCCCAAACACCGCCAGGCATCGGCGAGGGGGAGAATGAATAGGGAGCCCACAAAGAACGTACGCGCCCAACAATGTACATGAACACGGCCCCTCGATCCGCGAGACCGGCCGCGTGGTACGAACTTTCGGGCAATGCGTACTCTCGAAACCAGCGTGGATTCATGTACGTGTACGTCCTTCTGTCGCTCCTGAATGAAGGGGCCCCAGGACACACAAATAAATATACACATATAAAAATAGTCCCCATATTCTCCCATCTTCTCTGGGTTCCTGTCTTCCCGCCCACTGCCCATATTTTCCCATATTTTCTGGGGGATCAAGGATTCATTGTCTGTGTGTTTCTTTTCCTCCTGAGAGAAAGGTCTTCTCGGGAAGGCGGCGGGACTTCTCAGAAGCCCTCGCACCTCCCTCGCGCCTTCTGAAGAGGCTTCGGCGTCTTCGGGGAAGGCCCAGAGAGCTTCGCAGAAGGCCGGAGACTTCCGGCCCTTCTGAGAACGCCCCTCCCCTCTCTCGGGCCAGGCGAAAGTTGCGGCGAAAGGAGGGGATAGTAAAGGGGGGGGGTGAGAGTCATCTCACGTAGCTGATTTTCCTAGCGCCTCCCGGCGCCAGGAGGCGGCCATGTATCGAGGAACGGGCCCCTCCGTGGGGCCGAAGCCAGCTGCATGCAGCAAATTGCGTAACCCCCCCCTTTCCCAATACCCCCCTTTCGTCCGGCCCTCCTCCTCCTCCTCCTCCTCCTCCTCCTCCTCCTCCTCCTCCGCCTCCGCCTCCTCCTCCTCCTCCTCCTCCTCCTCCTCCTCCTCCTCCTCCTCCTTGCGTCCGGCCCGATTCTCACTTCCGCCCCGGGCCCGCCGCCGACCTCACGCCCCCTCGGCGTCGCGAGGGAGGCGTGGCGGGAGGTGCTCCGCAGCCTCCTGCGCCCGGGGGCCCTGGCTGGGCCCCGGGGCCGTGGGAGAACGGGAGGAGGAGCCGCTCCCGGGGAGATTGCCCCTGGAACGGCAGTGGAACCAGCGAGGAGCCAAAGGGGGAGCCGAATCGGAACAAGAAGGTTGCGAGCTGGAGCTCCCGTGAATGGCTGCCTAAGGGAATGGGCCGAGGCCCTGCAGGGACCCACACAATGGAAAAATCACGACGTCGGGGGTCCAGGGGCGGCGCTGCAGCGTCGCCAGGGGAAGGGCCCAGCGCCAGCCCGGGGGATCCGCGCGGGCCCTCACGAAGGGCTCCGTGGCCGTGCTGGCGCCTGTTCTGATGATCACTACCATGACTCGCATCGTTGTTGCTCTTCGTGCTGCTGTTGCGCCTTCCTACTCTTCTGATCATCATTATTCTTCTCTAGAGGCCTCCTAGATGGGGTCGGAGTAGATGAGGTCGGGGGATCGCGCCGCATCGGCGATACGTCGGCGATGCAACGGCGATGCATCGGCGATGCACCAGCGATGCATCGTCGTCGAAGGCGATGCATCGGCGCCGTCGGCGTGAAGGAACTCGGGCTCCACACCAAGCCGCACCGCCGATGCATCGGCGATGCGGCGCGATCCCCCGACCCCATCTGCTCCGACACCGCCCAGGAGGCCCAGACCCTCCGGCCTTCTCGCTGCTCTCCGGGGCGCCCGTGGTGGTGCTGGCGGTGGTGTTCTTGGGGCCAGCCAGGACGATGCCGTTGCGGCACCTCCGCCCGCGGGCCGAGGGGGAGGAGGAGGAAGGGAGGAGCAGGAAGAGGAGGAGGAGGAGGAGGAGGAGGAGGAGGAGGAGGAGGAGCAGCAAGAGCAGCAGGAGCAGCAGGAGCAGGAGCAGCAGCAGCAGCAGCAGCAGCAGCAGCAGCAGCAGCAGCAGGAGGAGGAGGAGGAGGAGGGGCGCCGCTTCGGGGGCACCGCGGCCGGCCCACGCCGCGGCCTCGCGCCGCGCACGTGCCGCGCGGGCGCCGCGGCCGCCCGCGTGCCGCCCAGCGTGCGGAGGGTGGCGCACGGCTCCCTCCCTCCTCCTGCTCCTGCTCCTGCTCCTGCTCCTGCTCCTGCTCCTGCTCCTGCTCCTCCTCCTCCTCCTCCTCCTCCTCCTCCTCCTCCTCCTCCTCCTCCTGCTTCCTCTTCCTGCTCATCCTTCATCTCTCCTCCTCCTCCTGCTCGTTCTTCTCCTCCTCCTCCTCCTCCTCCTCCTCCTGCTCCTGCTCCTCCTCCTCCTTCTCCTCCTCCCTTTCCTCCTCTTCTTCTTCTTCTTCTTCTTCTTTCTCCTCCTCCTCCTCCTCCTCCTCCTCTTCCGCCGTTCTGGCTCAGGTGCTTTCCTGAGATTGGCAAGGCGAACTTCAAAGCGGCCTGACTCGTCGGGCCAAAATTCCTACGCGATTGTTTGTTTGCTGTCTCCCACACTGACGCATGGCTGGGGGTGGGCCTGTCGCATCAAGTGTCTGCGTGGTGCTGCTGCTCCTGACCGTGAGGCTCACGCAGCGCGCAAGAATGAGAAGAAGTGGGGCCAGCGGCCAACCCCATCTGCACCTCGAGCAACAGCGGCGCACCGTCGACCCCCGACCTCGTCGCCACCATCAGCGCGGCGCTCGAGAAGGAGTTCGATCAGAAGATCAAGAAGCTCAATGACCTGGGGGCTTCCAGGAGTGCTGCCGCCCAGGCTCCACCGCAATCTGGGGATGGTGGCGCTGCTGCTGCTGCTGATGAGCAAGATCCGCGTGGCGCCCACCTCGCGCCCCTTGAGAAGGCTCTCAGGCACATCGGTGACGTCGCAGCCGACGATCCAGCTAAGCCACGCCTTGAGTCCCAATTACGCGATGCCCGCAAGGCCCAGCGCGAGGCGAAGCCGGTTCTTTAGCAGCACACCAATGTGGCCTGCCGCTTGCAGACGGCCGAGCGCAAGCTGACCCAAGGCTGCATAGGTCGTGGCTACCCAGCAAAAGCTTAATAACGAAGCTCAGCGATCTCTTCTTGAGCTTCGAAAGGAGGAGGAGACGGCCAGGCCGGAGGTGGCGGCCCTGCAAGAGGAGCTGCGCCGCACTATGCCGCTTGGCGCAGCAAACGGACCTCCACCTTCTGTCGGCGTCAAGTTCGAGCTGCCCCCCGGAGGTCCTGGAGGCTGAAGCGAATGCTGATGTTAAAGAACTCATGTCCAACCCTGCCTCTGCGAAGTGCCAGCAGCTCCTTAAGGTCGCGGCGCAAAAGCTACACAGTCCCACGGCGTCTGGCTCTGCAGGTTGCGCTCCAGGGGCAACCGGGCAGAAAGGCGCTGCTGATGGCGACGCTCCCATGCCACATGTACCTCGGCATTGTCTGCCGATGAGATCGAGACTTCACTTAACCGGTGAGATGCGCGCTATCGAGCAGCCGCTGGAGCCCATGGGTATCAAGCGTCTTTGCACTTCCAGTTCACAACCTTCCCGTTCTCAATAGCCTCTCAGTTTCGTCTACGAGTCATGCCGTTCCGTAGCACAAAAGATGTCATCCTTCTGGTGCGGTTTCTGGCTCGCAGCGCTCTGCGGCCGGGGCTGGACCCCTTCAGATCCAGAGGTGGTCGGTACCAGCCCCAGTCAGCCAGGACCGGTACCAATTACAGCGGAGGCCAATCCACAAGAAACCTTCCACAAGAAACCCAACCCTGAGACCCCAGGACACCCATTGGTTTTTGTGGTGTGGGAGCGTCACGCTGTCCATCGCAAAGCCGTCGAAAACCAAGAAACCCAGGGCACCCTGGAGGCAAGCAGGGTGCTTCTTGGCATGGGTCGCCTCTGTAAGGGATCGAGTACAAAATTGACGCACCCCAAAAGTGATGTCCCGTCGAATCTACAAGAAACGCAGAGATCGACGGAGCATTCGACGCACTTGTCGCGGATCCGACGGCAAAACCA
>CAUYUJ010016769.1:20000-25000 GCA_963575745.1 Prorocentrum cordatum | reverse complement strand
TGACGACGACGACGACGACGACGACGACGACGACAGCGACGACGACGACGAAGACGACGACGATGACGACGACGGCAACTGAAACAGTGACTGTAACGGTAGCGACCACGACGCCGACGACGACGACGACGACGACGACGGCGACGATGCCGACGACAACGGACGCGTTGACGCCAACGCAGGCGCCGACGCCGGCGACGGCGACGCCGACGCCGACGACAGCGACGTCGGCGACAACGACGACGACGGTGGCGGTGACGACGACGACGACGACGACGACGGCGACGGCGACGACGAAGCCAATGACGACACCGACGCCGACGCCGACGCCCACGCCAACGCCGACGCCGACGACGACAACGACGACGGCGCCGACGATCCCGCTCACGACGACGACGACGACGACCACGACGACGCCGACTACGACGACGACGTCGACGTCGACGACGACGACGACGACGACGACGGTGACGACGGTGACGACGACGACGGTGACGACGACGACGACGGCGACGAAGGCGACGACGACGACGACGGCGACGGTAGCGACGAAGACGACGGCGACGACGACGACGACAACGACGACGACGACGGCGACGACGACGACGACGACGCCGACGACGACGGTGACGGTGACGGTGACGGTAGCGACGAAGACGACGGCGACGACGACGACCACGACGACGACGACGACGACGACGACGGTGCCCATGATGACGACGAAGATAACGACGACGACGAAGACGAACACGACGACGACGACGCCGACGCCGATGCCGACGACGACGACGACGCCGACGACGACAACGACGACGACGACGAAGATGACGGAAACGAAGACGGCGGACGCGACGACAACGACGACGACGACGAGTTGTTTGCGAACTCCCCGATGGCGCACCGCAGCCCACCGAGGTCGAAGAGCGGCGCTAGCGGGCCTGAAGCGCCGCCAGCACCTCCCGCTGCTCGGAGGGTGGGAGAGGGGCAGCCTTCCCGTCGAAAAGTCTGTGACTTGTGTACGGGTTCTGTCCCCTGAGCAGCTTTCCACGGCGACACTTTGCCTGCGCATTGGCAGGCTCTCCTTCGCAGGGCAGGCGCAGCTTCTTGGCCCGTCCACTCGAAAAGACCCCGCAATTGCCACAAAACACGAAACCTCCAGCGCGCATGAGAACGTGCTGTCGGCTGGGTGGCCCAGGCGTGGTCCTGGCGGGCAGCACGAAGCGGGCCACTCTGGAATGCGCATTCCTGCAGGGGGTGCGAAAAAGGGCGCGCATCCCCTGTGTCGTGCCCGAGAAACGGCCGCACTGCTGACACCTCCACGCCTTGCAGTCCCAGGTAAGGTGGTGGGGTCGGGTCCCAGGGGGAGGTCCCTCCCGAGCGCGCCTCCGATGTCGGACCCCACTTCGAACCTGGGCCTGGCGTCCAGTGGTGTCCTTGAACGTGCCAACCTGCATCGTCATGCAGGCCACAAGATTACACATGCTGGTAGAGTCATTGGACCGCTGCTGCCAAAGCTGCCTCAGTCCGTCGGGGAGCCCGTGGAGGGCCGCGCCCTTCCTGGCCTGGAGGTCCGCCTGCGCATTGCCCAGGGCGTCGAGGCGGCCTTGGCCGACGAGGGTATCGGGGTCGCGGCCAGAGTGGGCCTTCACCTTGACCACCTCGAGTGCGCCTGGGTCTTGAAACTCATCGCGCGCTAGCACCCGGATGCGGCGCCAAAGATCCGCGTGGAGTCTCCTGGCTTTGGTGCACCAGGCCTCTCCACGCTGGAAACCCCGATACACAGAGTTGTTGCCCACGGCAACCTGAAGGGGGGCTCCCCCGTGCTGGAGGACCCTCAGGAGGCCCATGAGCTCCGCTCTCAGGACCGATCCCAACAGGCGCCCCCCCCCCCCCCCCCCCCCCCCCCCCCCCCCCCCCCCCCCCCCCCCCCCCCCCCCCAGGGTGCCACGACCCGCCTTGACGACACGACCATCCTCGTCGAGAAACGCGAAACCCCATCCAAACGACTTGCACCCTGGGGGGCCGATTCCCGATCCATCGGGGCACGCGAACCCCGATGTGAGGGGATCGTCGCCGAATTCAAGGTCTAGCCCCCTCAATGCTGTCCTGTATCAAAGAAAACGGGTCGTCCACGGGATGGGCGGTGAAGCCTCTCGAGAACACGAGTGAGGTGGGCGAGGAGTCCGCCGCTCTCTGGGCAAACTCGGGCACCTCCTCTGCCGCAATTCTTCGTGCATCGATAAAACCTGGGCGCTTGCAGAAACGGTGATGCTGGGTACCCTCTGGCCCTTGGCAGAGTTGGCACTCTCGAGCGTCGCTAAGTCCAGCCTTCCAAACCTTGTCCTGGGTCCAGAAAGATTTGCACGCAAAGGCCAAAATGGCCCGCTGGCGCCCAAGGAAGTTTCGCCGCTGTCGGAGTGCAGCGCGGACGGGCCCCCAAAAAGGCCGAACAAAACTGAAGTCCCTGGCAGAGGCCCACGCAGTGAGTTCGATGGCTTCGAGCCTCGCCGTCACCAGCCCCTTCAAGGAAGTGGGGGCTGTGCGGCGGAGGTCTATGCAAAAACCAGTGTGGGTGATGCACGTATGATAGGCTGGCCAATGCCATCCTAGCCTGCCCAGCGCGGCAAGCACGGCCGACGCTGGCCCGCGGACCTGCCTCCAGCGGTTCGCGAGCGGTCGCGTTGCCAAAGCCTTGCGCGCTTGTCTCCATCTAGGGCTGAGCTCTGACAGGGCGTGGTCGTTGAAAACTGCAATGGTCCACTGCGCCAGCGGCTTGATGCACGCTGCAATCACTGGGCCGACGTGACGGAGCCAAAGTCTCATGGCGCGGTCCTTGCCTATGGCCGCACCCCCCAGACTGCCCGCCACAAGTTGCCTCGTTCTGTTGAGCTTGCTGGGGTCCATGCCTAGACAGGAAGCGCCGTGGGCGAGGGAGGGGATGACCTTGCCGACGCGCGCCCCCCGCCGAGCGAGGGCCGCTATCTTGCGTTTCCCCCTAAGGGCAACCTGCTCGCGGCCCCAAATTCGCCCTCGGATTCTCACAATATTGCCGCCAGCATTATCAACGCCAAGCTGGTCACTGCAGGATTTAAAATCGAGGCCCAAACGACCTGCCCAGTGCTTGTACGCCTGTCGTGCTCGGCGTGAGGCTGTCAGAACAAAACCCCTGCCTGCAGCGCCGCCGTCTCGGCGGCGCGAGACGGGGCCGTCGCCCTCGACCTGGTCGAAGTAGTTGGCGACCGCGTCTCCCAGCTCCTCTGGAATCGTGATGGGGCCCGATCTGCGCTGCAGGCTGACATCGTCGACATACAAGGTGATGTACATATGCGGCCAGCGCGCGATGGTTTTGCCCAGAGCCCTGATGACCACCATCTTGAGGGCTCTCGCGCCCGCGGTGCTGCCAGCGATCACCGCAGAGTGCGTGGAGCCACTGCGCGAGCTGGTGACTCCCCTGAAGGCAATGCTCCTGGTACAGGTGAAAATTGAAATCTCCATCTTAAACAACTGTCGTGGAAATCCGACCTCGTCGGCAATCTTCCCAGAGCTTGTACATGGAAGTGTGTTCGAAGGCCTTTTCCAAATCCAGGACTGTCGTGGCTGCGGCTATGCCTTCGAGCCTGTTGGCCCCTTCGTCCACGAGCATATGGTGCCAAATTGCTTCTTCGGCGCCGCCTCCTGGTCCTGCTGCGTCGTAGGGCCTCCTGGTCATATTTTCCCATGCATAAAACAGGGGTGCATGCGCCCTCTCCGCGACGCGCATGGGGGAAGGAAGAAGCTCCAGTGGCCTGGTACCTCTGAGGCGGCCAATGGGCTCTGCGAGAGACGCAGTGCACGAAGCCAACTAGATACTGCACCGCGCCATCAGAGAGCCAACTCCACCAACGAGGGCGCCATCAGTCGATGTCGATGCCGATGCCAGTGCGTGGCCTGGAAGCCCGCCAAATTTAACGCAGACGTTCAGGCGATAGGCTGGCGATACCTTCTAGCATGCTGTGGTCGTACCCAATATGTTCCCGCTGCCGGTGCGGAGCGCCTGCGCTGATGGGTCCATGGCTTTGCCACACCTTGAACCAGGCCTCCGCCTCGACGTCGGCAGCCATCTGCGGGTCTTTCAATTGAAAGGTGGTGAATCCATTCTTCTGTGCTGCAATCGGTAGTGTCGCCCACTTGGTAAGTCTGTGTATGTAACCTGCACCTCCTCGAGATGCATCCTTGAATCTGGCTCTCCAGCTCTTGGACCGTTCTGCAGCTTGGGCCCTCTCTATGACCTGGGCTTCTCGCTGGGCCCCTCGCTGCAGCTCCATGACGGGGGCGATGTCGCGGGCCAAGGTGTCGATGGTATAGTCAGCTTGTAGCATGACCGCCAAACGTCTAAGTAGCTCTAGCGACCTCTCCCCCAGTGGTGTGAACCACCGATCCGATCCCATTAGTACCCGTCGCTGCAGGTTAGTCGATCTAGCCCTGACTGGGGCCCAGGACCGCGCCGACAGCGCCGCTTGCGAGATGAAGACGATATCGCCGGCACGGGCTGCAATCCATCGCCAGCAACGCGACTGGGGTGCCCCACGAGGCCGCGCGTGGGGCTGTGGCCCTGCCAGGGGAGGTCGTATCCATCTAGGGTAGTCTCCTCGGCCACAGCAAGCCGCGGGATCGCCCACCTGACAGATGTCCACCAGCTCACGCTCCGCCAGCCTTGAGAATGACAGCCACTTGGAGTACATGTCCTCGTCCGCCCAATTCACATGTTGCTCAAACTCTGACCGCGCAGGCGGCTCGGGCACGCGCCCAGGCACCCGACGCAGTGGAAACGGCTTCGGGCGAGAGAGCTTCCAACCGTGCTTGGCTCGAACGCTGCGGCCCAGCGTAATCTGAACTGGCGAGCGCGGGAAGGCGGCGCTGTCCAGGGCCGCGGCCTGCCCAAAGGCCCCAGCGATAGTGGAATCAACAATGAAGTAATCGATCGTTCGGCCACCTCCCATCCCCGCGCACGTAGGTCCGTC
>CAUYUJ010016769.1:2500-15000 GCA_963575745.1 Prorocentrum cordatum | reverse complement strand
GCGCGACGCAGGCGCAGGAAAGCTGTGCGTGGTCTGCCAGGGGAAGCCGGCGGTCGCAGAGCACTGACTTCAACTTTGTGAAGGAAGCCCATCCAGCAGAGATTCTGTTAGTCAGCTCCGTCTCGTGGCATGCATCGAACGTCAGTTTCCTTCCCAAATATTTCTCTGCTTCCCCCGTGTTGTAATACTCGAACATCGTGTCCCCCGCGTTGGACGTGCAGCGGCCGCTCTTCAGCACTCGTGAGCGCAACCGTCTTCCCCATGTGCAACTTCAGGCCATACTTTCTTGCCTCTGTTTCGAGATCAACGATCATTCGCGAAACATCTCTCTTGCAAGCGCACGCTAACAGGACGTCGTCGGCGAAGCGACGGTTAGTATGGGGCTCGGACGGGTCATCAATCACAATACCATAATACGGACCACTCCTTCTTGTGTTCAAACTCGCCCACCTGTGCTTCAAGGTTCTGAATATTGGCTCCATTACCACAATGAACAGAAAAGAGCTAATGGGGTCTCCCTGCTTGACCCCTCGCGTAATGTCGAACAAGCGGCTCTTTTCTCCTGCTGAAGCTCTGGCCCCTTGCTTTGCGCATAACCTCTTCAACAAATCGATGTACCCGTCCGGCACGCGCTGTTCTCGCAGCGCCTTCCACAAAGTATCGCGCTCGACGGTGTGGAAGGCCTCTTCAAAGCCTACAAGCCCCATCCACAGTTCAGCATTGCACGCGTTGCTGGCCTCTGCAAGTAAGGCGACGGCCAGCAGATGATCTATTGTGCTGAATCCTTTGCGATATGCCGCCTGGTCGACCGATTGGCCTCCTGAAATGGCGCCGCGGAGCCTGCCGCGCGAGAGCTTGCTGAAGAGTTTGTGCGAGATGGCTGGGATGGCGACCGGTCTGTAGATTGATGACAAAGACGCGTCTCCTTTTTTGAGCAGCGCTGCGACGCGGCTCTCCATCCAGTCAGAAGGCAGACGTTGGCTCGGATCCAGTATTGCGTTTAAGGTGCCCAGGATTAGCTCGCGCAGGAAAGGGCAATCCACCTTGACCATCTCAGCTGTGATCCCCTTGTCGTCTCCGGACTTGCCGTTCCGCATCTCCTGGATTGCGTCTCTCAGCTCATCTTCCGTGAAATCGGGCACCCGGTCTCCGCCGCGCATCTCGCAGGAGGATGCCCTATTGCCTTGTCTCGAAGTAGAATACAAATCCTCGTAGAAATGCGCGAAGACTTCTGCTATAGATGCTTTGTCGTGCTCCAGATCCCTGCCCTTGTTTCTCACCTCCGCGATGCGCGTCTTCTCGCCCCTCCCCGCGACGGCGGCCAGACGTTGTAGACCGTGGAATTCACCAGGGATTTCTGCGATGTCGTCAACGCGCTGTTGGCTGAGCCTGTAACGAATCAACTTATGGATGGCTTTTCCCCGCTCCACGCGCAATCGTTTCTTCTCCTCTGGCGCCCGGTCCGATGCAGGAAGCTGCCTCCGCAGGTGGAGGAGCGCGCGGATTTTGACGTCCAAGGTCGATGCAAGCGTCTCCGGGTCTTTCGGATTTGAACGCGACCTTGTCTTGTCTCGGCCCGCCGCTTCTTTCATGCACCGGTTAATCTCGTCCATCTTCTCTGCTGCTGAGAGCGCGCCCCACCGAGCCTCCCGGAGCATAGAGTCGAGCTCTTGGGCGCGCGATTGTCCGGGCACCCACTTGTCACACCTCCGTTTCTTCTGCTTGGGTCGCCTATCCACGACGATGCCCAGATCAAGGCGCACTGGTCTATGATCAGAGCCAACGTCGACGCTTCCGCCCACAATGCACTGCCAAATGTGCTTCTTCAAACTGATGTCAACTAGTATGTAATCGAGTTGAGACCGGCGATCTGCGCTCCGGAAGGCCCACGCCTCTTCGGAGGCCGCTGCGAAGAACGGGTTTGCAATTACGATGTCGCGCATCAAACTCCACTGTGAAAGCAGATCCCCCCATTCGTTCCGGACTGGCATCGGATTACCGCCCATGAGACGAGGATCATCGTGTTCAGAAAGAGGGCCAATCTCTGCATTGAAATCCCCTGCGATTACGAACCGGTGGCCTCGCAACTGAGCGTCGCGATAAAGACTCGCCACTTCGCAGTAGAGTGCTTCAACAAGTTCCTCTTCTTGTTCAGCGCGCGGCATATAGACAGCAGCAACCCTGATTACACCGAAGCTGTTTATTCTGATGTCTAGCGTTGCCGCCCTGTCAGACAAAGGCTTGAAAATCTCATGGACCCAACGCTGATGAAGTAGAAAACCCACTCCTCATGAGCGTCTGGTGCCGCCGCTGCCGAACCATCTGCGCCCGTGTTTCGTGCCCCGCGATTCCACTTTCTGCTCGCGCCATGTCTCCACATATACTGATGCGTCCCAGCGTTGATTACCCAACTTGCCCATGCAACGCTCAACGCGATCATCAAAATTCATCAACGAGTGCACGTTGTACTCAAAGACGGTGAAACTTACGGAATACTTTGCCTCCGAACTGTTCTCGCTCTCTGGCGACGGCGTACTTCCCCGGGTGCTCCTCACTCTCCCTGGAAGGAATGTTGCGTCCTAAGGCTTCATCGCCCCCGCGACGGCATCCTTCAGCGTCTTCGCGTCCGTCCCGACACCGGCTTCGGTGAACTTCCCTTCGTGCAGCTCTACATTGCCGCCCTCCCCCTCCCCCTTCCATTCGCCGACTCGAATGCGACCTGCGAGAAGTACCCCTCGCTGGCAGTCGACCCGAACTTTCTCAGGAGCCATGCTGCCCACCTCAATCACCATTCTCTTGTAATCTCCGAGTGTCTTTCCGCGGATCCGCTCTTCACGGCTCTTTGAAGAAGATGCCCACAAAGCCTTTCCCTCAAACTCTGGCTCGGGTTTGCCGTTGAACTTGCGAACCAAATCGTATGATAATTTCGGCGCCTGGAACCTTATGAAGCCGACGCTGCCGAAGCTGTAGGCGTAGATCTCCTCGACGCCCTCCACGTTGGTCAGCATCGAGTCTTTGATGAAGTCAGTCGCCAGGGATTTGTCGGAATCTTGAGGGATTCCTCCAATGACAGCGGTGCGTGTGAACTTGTCCGTATCCTCCACGTTGGCCGAGTCCACGTTCGACTGCTAACCTGGGGTCCCCCTCATTGTGTCTGCGACGATCGTCTCAACACCAATCCGGGTTAGCATCTTTCCGCTCATCTCTTTTATCTGATCCTCCATGGTCACTTTCTCCATCGCTTCATCCGCCCCCGCATGCGCCAGTCCTGCCTGCATCCTTACTTGTGCGAGCTCGTCCCTGACCTCATGAAGCTCTGCCTTCATTTCCTTGAAGTTCGTCTGCAGGCCTTTCACCAAACCGACGAGCTGGTTAAGCACCCGGCCCTGGGAGACAGCCCACCCTGGCACCTTCTCGTCCTCACTCCCCTTGCTTCCCTTACCACGATCGAACGGTCCGCATCATCAACACACGCCAACTGTTCCCCCTCGGAGTCCACGTCGATCACGTCTTTGATGGCCTGGACTTCCTCTCCGGAGTGAGCTCCGTGGATGCCCCAGACCCTGAACGCTTGGATGCTGTTCTTGCCGGCATCGCTCGAGACAGTAGAGCGGCTGTTACTGATGGCGAGAAGAGATGTAAGTGCAGTGTGGGATGGTGTAAGATTTGGTGTAAGAGCGAGATAGCACTTGAGCACTTGAGCCAAAATGGCTTGAGCCAACATGGCTAAACGACGACGACGGCGAAAACGACGACGACGATCACGACGACGACGACGACGGCGACGACGACGACGACGCCGACGCCGACGCCGACGCCGGTGCCGACGCTGGCGCCGGCGCCGACGCAGACACCGACGACGCCGACGACGACGACGACGAAGACGACGGCGACGACGACGACCACGACGACGGCGACGACGACGACGCTGACGGTGACGGTGACCACGACGACGAATATGGCGAGGGTGACCACCATGACGAAGACGGCGACGAAGACGACGACGAAGACGGGGACAACGACGATGACGAAGAAGACGACGACGACGCTGACGGTGACGGTGACCACGACGACGAAGACGGCGACGAAGACGACTAAGACGGCGACGACGACGACGACGACGACGACCACGACGACGACGACGACGACCGTGATGACGACGACGACGGCGACGACGATCACGATGATAAAGACGACGACGACGACGCTGACGGTGACCACGACGACGAAGATGGCGACGAATACAACGGCGAAGAAAACGGCGACGACGACAACGACGACGACGACGACGACGCCGACGGTGACGGCGACCGCGACGACGACGACGACGACGGCGACGACGACGACAACGACGACGACGACGACAGCGACGTCGACGACGACGACGACTAAGACGACGACGACGCCAACGACGACGACGGTTACCACGACGACGAAGAACGGTGACGACGACGACGACCAAGACGACGACGACGCTGACGCCGACACCGACGCCGACACCGACGCCGACGCCGACGACGCCGACGCCGACGCCGACGACGACGACGAAAGCGACGACGACGACGACAACGACGACGACGACGACGACGCCAACGCCGACACCGACGCCGACGCCGACGCCGGCGCCGACGCCGGCGCCGGCGCCGACGCAAACACCGACGGCGAAGACGACGAAGCTGGCGACGAAAAAGACAACGACGACGACAACCACGACGATCACGACAACCACGACGACGACGCTGACGGTGACGGTGACCACGACGACGAAGATGGCGACGGTGACCACGACGAAGAAGACGGCGACGACGACGATGATGACGACGACGACCACGACGACGACGACGCTAACGGTGACAGTGACTACGACGACGAAGACGGAGGCGAAGACGACGAAGACGGCGACGACGACGACGACGACGACCATGACGACAACGACGACAACGACGACGGTGACGGCGACCGTGACGACGACGACGACGACGGCGACGACGACTCCGATGACGAAGACGACGACGACGCCGACGACGCTGACGGCGACCGTGACGACAAAGAACGGGGACGACGACGACGACGACGACGACGCCGACGCCGACGCCGACGCCGACGACGACGCCGACGCCGACGCCGACGCCGACGCCGACGACGCCGACGACGACAGCGACGACGACAACGACGACGACGCCGCCGACGCCGACGCCGACGCCGACACCGACGCCGACGCCGACGCCGACGCAGACGACGACGACGACCACGACGACAACAACGACGACGACGACCACGACGACGACGACGACGCAGGCGACGGCGCCGACGACGACAGTGACGGTGACGGTGACTACGACGATGAAGAACGGTGACGGTGACCACGATGAGGAAGACGGCGACGAAGACCACGGCGACGAAGACGGCGACGACGACGATGACGACGACGACTACCACGATGGCGACGACGACGACGCTGACGGTTACTGTGACCACGACGACGAAGACGGAGGCGAAGACGACGAAGACGACGACGACGATGACGACGAGGACGGTGACGGCGACCGTGACGACGACGACGGCGACGACGACTACGATGACGAAGACGAAGACGAAGACGACAGCGACGACGACGACGCCGACGACGCTGACAGTGACCACGACGACAAAGAACGGTGACGACGACGACGCCGACGACGACACCGACGCCGACGCCGACGACGACGCCGACGCCGACGCCGACGCCGACGACGACGAAGACCGCAGCGACGACGACGACGACGACAGCGACGACGACAACGACGACGACGACGACGGCGCCGCCGACGCCGACGCCGACGCCGACACCGACGCCGACGACGACGCCGACGCCGGCGCAGGCGCCGGCGCCGACGCGGACGCGGACGACACGACGACGACGACGACGACAATGACGACGACGACCACGACGACGCCGACGACGACGACGACAGTGACGGTGACAGTGACCACGACGACGAAGAACGGTAACGGTGACCACGACGACGAAGACGGCGACGAAGACGACGGCGACGAAGACGGCGACGACGACGATGACGACGACGACGCCGACGCCGACGCCGAGGACGTCGCTGACGGTGACGGTGACCACGACGACGAAGACGGAGACGAAGACGACGACAACGGCGACGACGACGACGACGACCACGACGGCGACGATGACGGCGACCGTGACGACGACGACGACGACGACGACGGCGACGACGACTACGATGACGATGACGACGACAGCGACGACGACGACGCCGACGACGCTGACGGTGACCACGACGACAAAGAACGGTGACGACAACGACGACGACGCCGACGCTGACACCGACGCCGACGCCGACGACGACGCCGACGAGGACGCCGACGCCGACGCCGACGACGACGACGACGACAGCGACGACGACGACGACGACGACAACAGCGACGACGACAACAACAACGCCGACGACAACGCCACCAACGCCGACGCCGACGCCGACGCCGATGCCGGCGACACCGACGCCGACGCGGACGCCGACGACGAGGACGCCGACGACGCAAACGACGACGACGTAGACGACGAAGACCACGACGACGACCACGACGACGACCACGACGACGACGACGCTGACGATGACGGTGACCACGACGCCGAAGACGGTGGCGAAGACGACGAAGACGGCGACGACGACGACGACCACGACGACGACGATGACGACGACGACAACGGTGACGGCGACCGTGACGACGACGACGACGACGAAGACGACGACGACGACGACGACGACGGCACTGACGGCGACCGTGACGACGACGACGACGACGACGACGACGACGACGACGACGGCGACGGCGACTACGATGACGAAGACGAAGACGAAGACGACGACGACGACGACGACGCTGACGGTGACCACGACGACAAAGGTCGGTGACGAGGAAAACGACGACAACGACGACGCCGACGCCGGCACCGACGCCGACGACGACGCCGACGACGACGCCGACGCCGACGCCGACGACGACGCCGACGACGACTCCGCCGAGGCCGACGCCGACGCCGACACCGACGCCGACGCCGACGCCGACGCTGGGGACGCCGACGCCGACGCGGACGCCGACGAAGCAGGCGACGACGACAACGAAGACGACGACCACGACGACGACCACGACGACGCCGACGACGACGACGACAGTGACGGCGACGGTGACCACGACGACGAAGAACGGTGACGGTGACCACGCAGACGAAGACGGCAACGAAGACGACGGCGACGAAGACGGCGACGATGACGATGACGACGACGACGAACCACGACGACGACGACGACGCTGACGGTGACTGTGACCACGACGACGAAGACGGAGGCGAAGACGACGAAGACGGCGACAACGACGACGACGCCGCCGCCGACGACGACGACGACAACGACGACGGTGATGGCTACCGTGACGCCGACGACAACGACGACGATGACGACAGCAACGACGACGACGACAACGACGACAACAGCGACGACAACGACGACGACGACGCCGCCGACGCAGACGACGACGACGACGACGACGACAGGGACGACGACGCCGACGCCGACGACGACGACAGTGACGGTGACGGTGACCACGACGACGAAGCTGGCGACGGTGACCACGACGACGACGACGACGACGACGACGACGACGACGACGACGACGACGACGACGACGACGACGCCGACGCCGACACCGACGCCGACGACGACGACGACGCCGACGCCGACGCCGACGCCGGCGCCGACGCGGACGCCGACGACGCAGACGACGACGACGGCGAAGACGGCGACGACGACGACCACGACGACACCGACGACGAAAACGACGACAGTGACGGCGACGGTGACCACGACGACGAAGAACGGTGACGGTGACCACGACGACGACGACGGCGACGAAAATGACGGCGACGAAGACGGCGACGACGACGATGATGACGACGACGACGTCGACACCGACGACGGCGACGCTTGCACTCACGGTGACCACGACGACGAAGACGGAGACGAAGACGACGAAGTCGGCGACGACGACGACCACGACGACGCCGACGAAGACGGCGACCGTGACGACGACGACGACGATGACGAAGACGACGACAGCGACGACAGCGAGCACGACGCCGACGACGCTCACGGTGACCACGACGACAAAAAACGGTAACGACAACGACGACGACGACGACGCCGAAGCCGTCACCGACGCCGACGCCGACGCCGACGCCGACGCCGACGCCGACGACGACGACGACGACAGCGACGACGACAGCGACGACGACGACGACAGCGACGACGACAACGACGACGTCGCCGACGACGACGACGCCGACGACGACGCCGACACCGACGCCGACGCCGACGCCGACGCCGACGCCGGCGCCGGCGCCGACGCGGGCGCCGTCGACGCAGGCGAACGACGACGAAGACGACGACGACGACAACGACGTTCCACGTTCCACGCCGATGCGAGCGCTCGTCAGTTCGGGCGCTGGCCGCGAGGCACCGAGAGGCATGCCTCTCAACAAAAATTAAAGGGCAGGCGCTCAGCGCAGCACCGCCCGCAAGGAAACCACGAGCCCCTGAAAGGGGCAAGCAGGCAGCGGGCTAACCCCCAAGATCAGCCCACCCTTGCTCGCCACTAGCGGGGCTCGCGCCCCGCACTGACACGGTCCAGGAACCACCGCTGGTCCTTGGACATGCGCCCCGTGCAGGCCTGGAGCAGGGCGCGCCAGCTCGGCGCCTCAATCAGCGCGTGGGCTCCACAGCGCTGACAGACCAGGTAGCGGCCAACCGCCGCTACCTGGCGCTGCAGGAAATGGAAGACCGACGGCGGGGCGACAGCCTCGCCCTGCTCGCCCTCGAAACCGAGGGCCTGCCACGCTCGACGCACCGCCTCGCCACGCGCCCTAGGGAGGGCGCCACCGTGGCGGTGGTGTCGGACCGCAGCTAAAAACAAGTGCAGATCGGTCGGCCTGCAAACAGCGCCAGGCCGCTCCAGCTTGGCGCGGCCTCCAGCCGACTTCGCGATGCTGTGGCACCGCGTGCAGCGCGCACCGCCAGACGGGACCGTTTCGAGGTCGTGGGCCATCAAGGCCAGAGGAGGGGCCGTGGGGTTTCTCGGCCTGGCAGGCGGCCTCGGCTCGGGGACCGAAGACGCGGCCACGAATTGGGCCGCCCGCGAAATGACATCAATATTCAGCTTGGCCTCGCTGAGGCCAACTCTGACTGCTTCGACCGCGCTCTCTGCCGCTCGGATCTGAGCAGCTCCCAGCTTCGCGAAAAAGTCCGCCCACCCGTTCCAAAGGAGATCGGACTCACGCGAAACACCAGCCCCATCAAACGACCACTGGCCCCCAAAAATCTCGTCCAGATCTCCATGGGCGGGGGTCCAGCGGAAGGAGGGTCTCTCCTTCGTTCCGACGATTTTTAAAAATTTGCTTCCAGACCGACGCGTGCTTATACGCTCCCGTCGCCAAGGCTGGACCCCAACTGTTGCCCTCGGTCACCGCCGAGCGGTGGTCCGAGACTAATTCAGCACCAGGGGGGACCACCTTCAAAGCTTCCAAGAGGGCCTGCCGTTCGGCTCGTGGCACCGTCTGGCACCGTCCCGCGAGGCCTCCATACAGGGCCCTGATCGGCCATCCACGGGCCGACATTTCGACGACCGCCCAGCCGCAGCGGGCCATCTCGGGGACCCCGTTGGCGTGGCCAGAGCCGTCGGTGTAGACTCGTTTTCCCCAAGGAAGGCGGGTGGCCCCCCAAGAAAACACAGGCAGCACGCTCGGGGCGGGCTCCAACACAACCGGCTGAGACGGCAACCCGTAAACCAACTCAACCGAGTCAAAGTCGGGGGGGGGTTCCTCGAGCCGAGTCCTTGAGCAGCTGCCTTCGCTTGAAACTTTCCTCTGGCATCGCAGGGCCTGCCTCTGGGGCGTCGCCTTGGCGCCAGAGCTCCTCGCATTCGTGCCAGTGGTGACCGAAAGTGCCTATTTCCTGCTTGCAGAACTGACAGAGGTTCGAATCGGCAAGTCCATGTCTAAATTTCCGAGCTGGCGGCCAGAGCCCCCCTCCTAGCAAGGCCTTCATAGTCGCGCGCCTCTTAGGTTCCCTCACCGAGTTCACCGCGACCTGAAGCGCACGACCCCAAACAATCTCCTCGCCAGAAGCTTCGGGGATGGCCGACAAGCTGGATCATCTGCGCCCTGTTAATGCCCTCGATAAGCTGGCGTTTTTAATCCCAAGGCGAAACATGGCAAAGCGACAAAACAACTCCCTGGTCGGTCCGAATATGGGTCGGTCCCACAAGGGCCCAGCCAACGCGCAACAAACTCAAAAAGACGGCTCCCACGGGGCCTCGAACCTCCCTCCAGAGCGGTCTCTGGGCCAGCCGTGAGGCCGCCGCGTTCCACGCATGCCAAAGGTCTACATCACTGGCGCGACGGTCCCAGACCCAGCAGCAGCACCGAAAAACTAGAGGCACCGTTGCGTCGACCAGCGGGTCATAGTTCCCATCACGATGCGTACTGAGAAACGCTGTGACGTGCATGCGGCCTCGGGCTCCTGCGAGCTCGGCCGCCACAGCCCGCAGGCTCCTGAGGACCTGGTCCGAGACCCCAGACACCGCGGCTCCATGGGCACCACAGGGCATGAGCCCCGTCCGCCAGAGCACGGCCACCTTAGGCCCCGCGGCTTTCTTCAGGACCCGAAGTTTGGCCCGACGCCCCTGGAGCTTGGCAACCCTGGCTTTTTCGACTTTGCGAATTACGCGCCTACCATGCAAATCATGGCCCAAGTTGCGAAGATGAGCCTTGCTGCGAAACCCTATCATGCGAGCCGACAGGCGAACCTCCTTTTCGGCCGCGGTCGTGCTCGAGAGGAACCCTGACTTGTTTGGCTGCAACAGGAGACCAATCGGGGCCAGGAGGTGGCACAGCTCTCGAGTCGCAGCAAAGACCAACTCCCCTCCTTTGGCGGCACTGCCACACCATTGGAGGGATATATCATCCATCAGGGCTCTCGGCTTAATGGACGGATATCGAGCGACAAGTTTTTTTGACCGGGCCCAGCAGCACAGCGAGCATATTGGCGCAGGCGTGGGCACAGCCTGCTAAGATTCCCTGAAAGGAAACGCAACATTCGCTCAGGCCCCCGTAAGCATCGATCCTGCGGGGCGCCACATAGCTTTGAGTCAACATCCAACCTAAGCGGAGTGGGAATCCCACCCTCCGATAGATGTCAAATAGAACCGAAAGCTTGATCATTTCGTAGCATTTGGCCATGTCTAGGAGCACGCTGATCCAGCGCAGGCCCCTAGCTTTGGCAACTTCCGCGGAAAGGTTTTAATCGAAGGCCGAATCGCTCGCACTCCGCCCCTTCCCGCTACCCCAGAACTCCTCCGTCCTATTGGCACGCTCCCAGGCCTCGCTAATAGGCCTGCGGGCTCGCGCCCACACTCTGATAAAAGAGTCGAGGGGCGCGATTAAACGGTGTCCCCCGTCTGGCTTGGCCAGGCGGAAGAGTCTGCTTACAATCCTGTCCTTTGGCCAACAGAGACAACGTTCACACTGATGCAGCAATGATGCAAAGGCCTCGAGGGCCTGGTCCGAAAGGTACATGAGCGACCGAGGATGTATTTTACAGCACCCCACGGCCGTAGTCACAGGGAACTTCAACAAAATGGCAACTCTCAGGTCGGCCACCGAAAGCTCAGGGAGTTCACCCCAAGACTCGGCGTCTCCAGGGATCTCTGGTCCGGTGCACCCATGCGTGGCCCAAACAAACCCCCAATCCGAAACAACCTCATCCAAAAGCTCATAGGGCTGGGCTCTCTGGGTGGCTCCAATGACCTCCTGGACCGCTCGAGCTCTAGAGTACCTGTGGGCCTGGCGGGCCCCCCCTGAGAAACTCTCCCGAACCCATCTTTGCCAGTCTTCGGACTTGCTGGCGAGGTGGGCAGACTCCTGAAGCAACGCTCGCTCCAAGATGCGGTCACATAAATCCTGAAAATGGGGGTCGGCAAGGGCCGAAAGGCCAGCTTTAAAAAGAGCACCACTGAGGTGGTCCAGCTCCTTGTGCACCCACTTGACCTTGGCGATGCGGGCGCAGAACCTGTCGGCATCCACTAGCACCTTGGCCATACGACGGAATCGTCTGATCTGGTCGCCATCATCAACCTCCAGCCTCGGCGCGAACGCGTGCAAAGCCTGGCTGACCGAGCGCAGGTGACGGGCCCACCTGGCCGCCGTTGCCCACGCAGCCTGCGCAGACAGAAGCTGGACTGCACGCTTCTTGGGCGCAAAGCTGAGCTCCTTCCAGGTCACTTCGTGCTTGCCAGCGTAGCCCTCATAAAAAGAACGCTGCGGCCCCACAATATCGTGGCGATCAAGAAGCTCGCGTTCAACTCCCGTGAGAAACTCGTCCCACTTGATACTGAGGCCCTCTTCATCACGAGCCTGGGTGACCTGCTGCCGAAGGCGC
>CAUYUJ010016768.1:182753-262863 GCA_963575745.1 Prorocentrum cordatum | reverse complement strand
CTACTACTACTACTACTACTACTACTACTACGACTACTACTACTACGACTACTACTACTACGACTACTACTACTACTACTACTACTACTACTACTACTACTACTACTACTACTACTACTACTACTACTACCACTGTTGCTGCAACTGCTATTGATGATGGCTCGCCTCCTACTCCTCATCATCCATGTCTCCGCTCCTCCGTCTCCTCATCCTCCTCCTCCTACTCCTCCTCCACCTCCTCCTCCACCTCCTCCCCATCCTGCTCATGCGGGCGAAGGGGGGCAGCAGGCCAGCACGCTGCTGGTATGGCCCCGCAGGGTGAGGCGCCACCGGCCCGTCTCGGCGTTCCAGAGCATGGCCGTGCGGTCAGCAGAGGCCGTCGCTGCACAAGCGCTGTCGGGCGAGAGCGCCACAGCCAAGACCGCCAGCGAGTGGCCGGACAGCACGGCGGCGCACTCACCCGTCGCGGCGTCGAACAGCACCCCCGCTCCGCAGGAGCAGCCGGTGGCCGCCAGCACCCGCCGCGACAGCAGCACCTCCACGCGGCCGCCCGCCACGGGCGCCGCCTCCGGCAGCTCCACCTCCCCGCGGAGCAGCCGCAGGCCTCCGCGCAGGCCGGGGCACGCCAGGCGCAGGGCGGCGCGCAGCTCGGCGGCCGTGCTGCCCTCGGGCACGGCCAGCTGCGCGAGGAGGTCGCCCGTGACCGCGCTGTGCGCCGCGACGCTGCACGTCGCCTCCCGCAGCGCGCGGCCACCGCACCCAGCCGCCGAAGACGGAGAGCTGCTGCGGCGCCCGCGGCGCCCACGGCGCCTGCTGCGGCTGCTGCGCGTGCCGCCTGCGCCGCGCCGCCGGCTCCTGCGGGAGCATCGCGAGGGCGACCGGGAGCCGCGCGGCCGGCGACGCGCGCTCGGCATGCGCAGCGGCCATGCGGCCCGCGCGAGGGGGGGGAAGGAACACCACAAACGTCAGCCAAATGCTGTGGTAGACCGGGGCGACTGTCGAAAGCGAGGAGCAAGACACGGTACAGCAACTGTTTGACCCGGATGAAGATCACGCGCTTTGACGTGAGGTTTTTCTTGCGCGAACCCACCCCCGCGCCCTCCGAAGCCGCGGATCAACGACGCGGAAGCCCCGCTGCAGGAACGCGAGCGACAAAATGGCCGCGGAGGGGCACCGTCGGCGAGCCCGTCCCGAGCCTCTGCGCATCCGCCACAGATGCCGCCAGAACTCACCCCCGAGCCCTCCATGGTGGGCTTGTTTTCCCCCACCACCACCATAAGTTGGAGGGCGAGGGGGCCTCCTCCTCCTCCTCCTCCTCCCTCCCTCCTCCTCCTCCTCCTCCTCCTCCTCCTCCTCATCCTCCTCCTCCTCCTCCTCCTCCTCTTCGTCCTCCTCCTCCTCGTCCTCCACCTCCTTCCCCCCTACAACTTATGGTGGTGGTGGTGGAAAACAGGCCCATCACTCCAAACTGCAGATCAGAGACGTGGAGGCCCCGCTCCTGGACCGCGCACGACGACATGGCCGAAGAGGGGCACGATCGGGAGCCCGTCTCGAGCCCCTGTGCATCCGCCACGGAGCCCGCCCGAACTCGCCCCCGAGCCTTCCAAAACTGAAGATCAAAGGCGTGGAGGCCCCGCTCCTGCAACGCGCATGACAAAGTGGCCGAAGAGGGGCACGATCGGCGAGCCCGTCTCGAGCCCCTGCGCATCCGCCACGGAGGCGGCCAAATCGACGTGGCAATACGGCAAGGGCGTCGCACTTCCAGCCCTGTGCTCCTCCAGCCCGGAGGCGACAGACAGGAAGGCGGCTGGGAACTGGTGGCCGCGCGCCGTAAGCGTCGAGGGCGCCGTGCTGGTCTGCAGCACGTCGTAGGCGCCCCCGTACTGCGAGACGGGCGTGCCCGAGGTGCCGGGGGCCACGTGGCCGTAGTCCTCGCGGCGCACGTGGCTGACCTCAATGGGCTGCCCCAGGGCTGCGCCAGCCTCGGCAAGCCGCGGCGCAACGCCGCCGATGGCACGGGCCGCCGAGGTGTCCATGGCCACCGCATACGGGCCGTGGCTTCGGAGAGCGTGGCCTGTGAGAGTCGCGAGCGAGAGGATGCAGGGGCTCGGGGACTTCTCCTCTACCGCGCGCTGGCGGAGATGCGACAGGCAATCGGCGAGCACCATGCGCCCCTCCATGTCTGTGTTCCCAACCAAGACGCGCTTCCCAGCATGGCCAACAACGATCTCGTCTGCCACGTATGCGTCCGAGCCGGTCGAGTTCCGCACGCAGCCAATTTCGGCGATTACGCACAACCCACGCGTCTGCTCCTCTGGCGCCATTGCACAAGCGAGGACGAAGCCAACCGCAGCAGCCGCCCCACACTTGTCCCGGCGCATGCCAGCCATGCCTCCACCTACTTTCACGTCAGCACCACCTGTGTCGTATGTCACGCCCTTGCCCGCGAGAAGCACTGTTCTCTCCTTCTCACCTCTACCACACCAAGAGAGGCGCACGACGCACGGCCTGTGTCTCGGCACGTGCAGCGATGCCCTCGCCACGGCGTGGAGCAACGGGTACTCCCTCTGCAGGCGCTCTGCATCGTCGACGACGTCAACCTTCACGCCTGCGGGCTCGCAGGCCTTGCGCACGATCTCCGCTACCCTGAGAGGGGCCATGCGCTCTGGGTCCGCCGAGCCGATGTCGCGCGCAAGCCTACGGCCAGCCTCAATGGCGAAGGCCAGGTCGGAATACCTGCTGTCGGCACCCTTCAGCACGAGGTGCGCAAGCTTGAGCCTCTTGGGAGGGCTCGCCGCCTCGACCTCCTGCAGGGGCACGTACCCTGCCTGCCGCACGGCCAGCTCCGCGACCAGCGCCGCATAACTGAAGGCCGCGCCATCGGCAGGGTGCTTCAGCGAGGGGATCTGCGGGTCAATGCTCAGCGAGAGCTGGTGAGCGCCCATGGCGAAGGCGGCGCGGGCGCCGACGGCGGCGGCATCACCGACGCGGCGCACATCATCGGCCGGGCCCCGCAAGTCACCGCACGGGGAGAGCACGAGGCGAACGTGGTCCTTGGACGGCGCAGTCACCACCCGGTCACCGAAACCACGGTCGACCTGGACGAGTGCCTGCAAGCCCTGGTCATCGGCCGGGGCGTCGTTCCGCGGTGCCACAACGATCAACGCATGATCAGAGGGAACCATGGCGGCCAAAGCCCCCGCCGGGGTGCAGAAAGAATACGGTCGGTGCAGAGCTACAGAGAACGATGGCGATGGCGATTAGGATAGTTGCGCTGATCAGATATGGCCTAAATGGTGGCACTGATGATGGTGATGATGATGATGTTAAGGAGATGTTGGCCCTGTGTTGGCATTGGGGCAGTCAATATATGCACTGACCAGCATGTGTATATATGTGTGTATATATATATATATATATATATATATATGCGGCACGCAGCGAGGCAAGTGCGCGGTTACTGGTCCAGACCGCCTCGTGCGTCGAGAGCTAGACCGCACGCCAAAGGTCAGGAGGCGAGGAGTGGAGAAGCCCGCAGCGGGCATCGGGCACCAAAGCAACCTAGCAAGGTGGCATGTCCCTCACGAGGGTGTCCAACGGACCATAGCACATTTAGTGACTGCCTACCAGACCACCCCAACCCAACCCGAAGACCCGAATTTGACTCGAATTTCCGATGCTCGCCGACCCCCCCCCAATGGAAATGGAGGGCAAATTGAAGCCTTCGGGTTGGGTCGGGCGACTAAATTTCGTCGCCCTATACCTGAGGCGACGAAATCGTCACCCTGATTTGTACAGATTTCGTCGCCCTAAATTTAGAGCGACGAAATCTGTACAAGTCCACTGCTCCCTGGCCAGGCCCATCCTGAACCCAGCGGCGGTGCCTACGCCATGCCCTCCGGGCTTGTCTCGGAGGCCGTGTGCACAGCTTCTGGGCCCAGGAGGGGCCCTGCCAGGGGGGCGGTAAAAAAAACTAAAATGATGCTTGTTTTCTGACCTTTTCAACTTCCAATCCTGAGGCCTCAGAATGGCCCCGAGAGGACCCAAGAGGGCCATCAGAGGGGCCCAGCCACGTCCCAAACGGGCCCCAAAAGGTTCCCTTTGGCACCGGGAAGACGCCTGAATTCCCAAACAAAGGGGGCCACAAAGAACACGAGATCTGTTCGGGGCCGCCGGCCTCCAGGATTACCCAATAGACCCAAAAAAACGAATCAGAAAAAAGTGAACAAATAAATCATTGTGTTTAAGGTATATGTTTTGATATATGAATACATATATAGATACAAAAGGCGCCCAAATCACTCCCACTTAGTCTCCGCTTGGTCGCACGATGGCGTGGGCAAACTGGCAAGACAAATCGTGAGACGTGTCCGCCACTGGCTTCTGGCAAGGTGGTGCGGATCAGGCGACAAAGCTGGACTCACTGACACTGGAATACATGCGTTTGCTTGTGCGAAACAGCACGTTTGACTCCACCACATCGCGATTCAAAAAAACACCTAGCGAAATAGCTTGAACACCGACACGTTTTAGGCACCCCATCGGAAAGCTACCACTTACTCACGAAGCTCACAGCGTTAAGCACTACTACGACAACTACCAACGCGGCAAAGGCAAAATGAGTAGGGCGCTCAAAATGCACGGGCAACGTTGGGATGGCTTTCCCAGGAAATATACCATCTAGAACTTGACGAAGTGCGCGGACAAAGCCAAATAGACTTCGACGAAATGCCCAGAAGCACCTCAACACATCGCCGCCGAGCGACGAAGTGGTAGCGACCGCAGAGCAATCCGAGGCTTCCAATAATATTATGAGGCTATAGCCAAGGCCCACCTGCAAAGAAGAATGTATCACCGCCCGATACCATACCAACAAGAGTGGCTGGCTTGAAGAATTTCCAACAACAAAGTTCCCAAGCCAATCATCATCAATGAAATTAGCGACGCGAAAAAAACAAAGTGAATCCTTACTGACGGGGCAAAAAAAGAAGGGGAGGGGAGGAAGCGAGACAATGGAAACTGACAACATCAACAACAAAACGACAACCACGACAACGACCACGACAACTATAAGGTTAAGACTGATCGTTCCTATCTGCTCGCCAACAACAACGACGACGACGACAACAACAAACAAAACCACAACCACAACCACAACAATAACAACCGCAACAACCATAACAACAACCATACCAATACTGCTCGCTGACAGATGCCCGCGTGTCGTTAACATGTATACCCCAAACCCTCAATACCTGCCCTCTTCGTCTTCGGTCGTACCCCCCCTCGGGATATATCTTCCTTACCTGCCACGTGCAGTCGGAGCAACACCTAAAACAGTTGAAGGGAGGGAGGAGAGAAGAGACAGTGGGGAAGGGAGAAGGATGGAGCACGAGAGAGATGTGCAGGAGGAGGTTCGGAGCAGGAATACGGGCGTCAGAACCAGAGGGGCGGGTCGGGCGGGCTGACCCTAATGGGCAGGTCGGGCAAGCGGGCCCAGACGGCCTGGTCGAGTGGTGGGGTCGCTGAAGCGTCAGTCTGACGTGAATCCTGGGGAAGTTTCGTCGGAGTGCCCTAGAACATCGTGAGGAAGTCCAAAGCGAGAGTATCATCCCTGAGTGTCGTCGGCGCGGCGTCTCAATACATTGAAAGAACAACCACGCGAGAGCGCGATTTCTGCAAAAATTGTGGAGACGCCCCACGCGACAGGGCATTTAGAATCACGTGCGTGTATCAAGCGGGAGCCGCTGTTGTGGCAGCTCGGGGGTGAGCAACACAATCGGAGGCGGAATATTTGCCCTTGTAAAAAATGGTGTACGAACCCCTGGATGAGCACTTCAATAGAAATGCACGGCTAACTATGCATATGTAAATATGGAATCGATGATTCAACAACAACAACAACAACAACAACAACAACAACAACAACAGCAACAACAACAACAACAACAACAACAACAACAACAACAACAACAACAACAGCAACAGCAGCAGCAGCAGCAACGACAACAACAACAGCAGCAACAGCAACCGCAACAGCAACAGCAGCAGCAGCAACAACCACAACAACTACAACCACAACAACAAAAGCCACAACGACAACAACCACAACAACAACGACGACGACACCAACAGCAACAACACCAGCAGCAGCAGCACTAGCAACAACAACAACAACAACCATAACAATGTTGAAGCTGCTCGCTCCTACATGCTCGTGCCCTTCAACACGAATATCCCGAACCCTCGAAACCCACCCTCCTCGTCTTCGACCGTACGCCCATTAAGGGTTAGATCGTCCTTGCCTGACGTACGTAGTTGGCGCAGCCGCTAAAACAGGAAAGGGAAGGGAGGAGGGAAGAGACAATGGGGGAGGGAGAAGGATGGATCGTACCCCCCCTCGGGGTAAATCTTCCTTACCTACCACGTGTAGTTAAAGCAGCAGCTAAAACAGGAGAAGGGATGGAGGAGAAAAGAGACAGTGGGGGGGGGGAGAAGGATGGAGCACGAGAGAGATGTGCAGGAGGAGGTTAGGAGCAGGAACACAGGCGGCAGAACCAGACGGGCGGGTCGGGCGGGCGGACCGTCACGGGCAAGTCGGGCGGGCGGGTCCAGACGGCCGTGTCGAGCGGGCGGGTCGCTGAAGCGTCAGTCCAGCATGCATCACAAGGAAGTTACGAGCGATAGCGCGATTCCCAAGCAAATCGCGAGGATGTCCAGAGCAAGAGCGCGATTTCTAAGTCTTGGGAACCTGGGGCCGCAATAAATTGCGAGGAAGTGCCGCGCGAGAACGCGATGTCTGCAAAAAGTGTGGAAACATCCCGCGCGAGAACAGGATTGTGAAATGCACTGTGAAGCGATATCAAGCAGGAGCCGCTGTTGTGGTAAACTTTGGGGGGCCAACAACGCAGCCTGGTGACACCAAACGTTCCTTCACAAAAAAGGGTGTCTGCCCCGGGAGGGGCACCGTCAATTGAAAAACCATGGTCGCTGGGGGGGGGGGCAACTGATAATATCGTATATAAATTAAACTCTGACCATAACAACAATAGCAACAACAGCAGCTGCAGCAGCAACAGCAACAGGAACAACAGCAACAGCAACAACAACATCAGCAGCAACAACAACAGCAACAACAACAAAAACAACAACAACAACAACAACAACAACAACAACAACAACAACAACAACAACAACAACAACAACCACAAAAAAAAAACCCAATAAAAAGATTATTGTTCCTGTCCGCCCGCGTGCCACTCTCAACACGTATGTTCCAAACCATCGGTACCAGCCCTCTCCGTCTTCGACCGTACCCGCTTGGGGCATATCTTCCTTACCTGCCAAGTGAATTGGAGCAGAAAACATGTGGTAGAAACAGAGGGGCAGATCGGGCGGGCAGACCCTAGCGGGCGAGTCGTGAAGGTGGGCCCAAGAGGCCAGGTGGAGCAGGCGGGTTGCTGAAGCGTGCGTCCTGCATGAACCGCGAGGAAGTCTCGAGCGATAGCGCGATTCTCAAATAAATCGTGAGGAACTCCACAGCGAGAGCGCGATTCCTGAGTGTCTAGGGCGCGGCGTGTGAATACATTGTGAGGAACTCCCACGCGAAAGCGCGATTCCTGCATAAACTGTGAGGACGTCCCGCGCGACAGGGCGACTTGGGAAGAAATTGTGCGGAAGTATCAGGCGGGAGCCGCCGTTGCTGTAAACCGGGGGCCAGGGGCGCAGTTTGGTGGCACCCAGCTCTCCCTTGTTAAAAACAGGGTGCGAGCCCCAGGAGAAGCACTTGAATTGAAAGATACACTGGTTACCAGGGAGGGGGGATCAACAACAATAAATGTTTTGAAACGAAAAGGCAACAACCGAAACAAAAACAACAACAACAACAACAACAACAACAACAACAACAACAACAACAACAACAACAACAACAACAACAAGGTACAGGCCGGCATGGTCCCCCCGGGGTCCGGGGCTTCACTTCCCGCGTCCGCCACAGTGGAGGAGGCCGGTCCCGCCCCCCTGGTGAGTCGGGGGGGGGGGGAACAACACAACACAACACAACGAATTCTGTATGAATTCTGTATGAATTCTGTATGAATTCTGTATGAATTCTGTATGAATTCTGTATGACTGCTGTATAAATTCTGTATGAATTCTGTATGCATTTTGTATGAATTCTGTATGAATTCTGTATGAATACTACACGCTCCCTACGGATTCCCATCGGAATCTGTTCGGGACCCTCTAGGAGTCTTTGGATCCCTCCAGGGACTCTATAGAATCCCTGTGGATCCCTCCAGGGACTCCATAGAATCCCTGTGGATCCATCCAGGGACTCTATAGAATCCCTGTGGATCCCTCCAGGGACTCTATAGAATCCCTGTGGATCCCTCCAGGGACTCTATAGAATCCCTGTGGATCCCTCCAGGGACTCTATAGAATCCCTGTGGATCCCTCCAGGGACTCTATAGAATCCCTGTGGATCCCTCCAGGGACTCTATAGAATCCCTGTGGATCCCTCCAGGGACTCTATAGAATCCCTGTGGATCCCTCCAGGGACTCTATAGAATCCCTGTGGATCCCTCCAGGGACTCTATAGAATCCCTGTGGATCCCTCCAGGGACTCTATAGATCCCTGTGGATCCCTCCAGGGACTCTATAGAATCCCTGTGGATCCCTCCAGGGACTCTATAGAATCCCTGTGGATCCATCCAGGGACTCTATAGAATCCCTGTGGATCCCTCCAGGGACTCTATAGAATCCCTGTGGATCCCTCCAGGGACTCTATAGAATCCCTGTGGATCCCTCCAGGGACTCTATAGAATCCCTGTGGATCCCTCCAGGGACTCTATAGAATCCCTGTGGATCCCTCCTCTCTATAGAATCCCTGTGGGGACTCTATAGAATCCCTGTGGATCCCTCCAGGGACTCTATAGAATCCAGGGACTCTATGAATCCCTGTGGATCCCTCCAGGGACTCTATAGAATCCCTGTGGATCCCTCCAGGGACTCAGGAGACTCTCCCTGACTCTATAGACATCCCTCCAGGGACTCTATAGAATCCCTGTGGATCCCTCCAGGGACTCTATAGATCCCTCCCTCCAGGGACTCTATAGAATCCCTGTGGATCCCTCCAGGGACTCTATAGACTCCCTCCAGGGACTCTATAGAATCCCTGTGGATCCCTCCAGGGACTCTATAGAATCCCTGTGGATCCCTCCAGGGACTCTATAGAATCCCTGTGGATCCCTCCAGGGACTCTATAGAATCCCTGTGGATCCCTCCAGGGACTCTATAGAATCCCTGTGGACCCCATCCAGGGACTCCCTGTGGATCCCTCCAGGGACTCTATAGAATCCCTCCAGGGACTCTATAGAATCCCTGTGGATCCCTCCAGAGACTCCCTCCCTGACTCTATAGACTCCCTGTGGATCCCTCCAGGGACTCTATAGAATCCCTGTGGATCCCTCCAGGGACTCTATAGACTCCCTGTGGATCCCTCCAGGGACTCTATAGAATCCCTGTGGATCCCTCCAGGGACTCTATAGAATCCCTGTGGATCCCTCCAGGGACTCTATAGAATCCCTGTGGATCCCTCCAGGGACTCTATAGACTCCCTGTGGATCCCTACAGGGACCCTCTAGACTCCCTGTGGATCCCTACAGGGACCCTCTAGAATCCCTGTGGATCCCTACAGGGACCCTATAGAATCCCTGTGGATCCCTACAGGGACCCTATAGAATCCCTCTGGATCCCTACAAGGACCCTACAGGGATCTGAGAGGATCCCTGTGGATCCCTACAAGCATCCTAGAGGATCCCTGTGGATCCCTACAAGCATCCTAGAGGATCCCTGTGGATCCCTACAAGCATCCTAGAGGATCCCTGTGGATCCCTACAAGCATCCTAGAGGATCCCTGTGGATCCCTACAAGCATCCTAGAGGATCCCTGTGGATCCCTACAAGCATCCTAGAGGATCCCTGTGGATCCCTACAAGCATCCTAGAGGATCCCTGTGGCTCCCTACAAGCATCCTAGAGGATCCCTGTGGATCCCTACAAGCATCCTAGAGGATCCCTGTGGATCCCTACAAGCATCCTAGAGGATCTGTATGGATCCCTACAAGAATCCTAAAGGATCTGTGTATGGATCCCTTCAAGAATCCTGGAGGATCCCAATGGATCCCTACAGGGATCCTGGAAGATCCCAATGGATCCCTATTGGGATCCTGGAGGACCCCTGTGGACCCCTACAGGGATCCTGGAGGATCCCGATGGATCCCTACAGGGATCCAAGGGGATCCCTATGGATCCCTACAGGGATCCTAGAGGATCCCTGTGGATCCCTACAGGGATCCTGGAGGACCCCTACAGGGATCCTACGGAGGATCCCAATTGATCCCTACAAGCATCCTAGAGGATCCCTGTGGACCCCTACAGGGATCCTAGAGGATCCCTATGGACCCCTACAGGGATCCCAGAGGATCCCTATGGATCCTTACAAGGATACGAGAGGATCATTATGGATCCCTGCATCCTAGAGGATCCCCATGGATCCCTGCAGGGATACGAGAGGATCCCTATCGATCCCTACAGTGGGCCTATAGGATGCCTATGGGTCCCTACAACGGGCCTAGAGGATCCCTATGGATTCCTATAGGGATCCTAGAGCATCCCTATGGATAGGATCCCTGTGGATCCCCACAAGGACCCTATGGGATCCCTGTGGGTCCGTACGCGGACCGTATAGGATCCCTGTCGACCCCTACAGGGACCCTGTGGGATTCGTGTGGATCCCTACAGAGACCATGTGGGATCCCTGTGGGCCCATACAGGGACCCTATGGGATCTCTGGATCCCTACAGGGATCTTGTGTGATCGCTGTAGATCCCTATAAGGACCCTATGGGATCCCTGGGGCTCCCTACAAGGTCCCCATGGGGTCCCTCTAAGTCCCTACAGGGACCCTATGTGATCCCTGTGGGTCCCTTCAGGGACATTATGGGATCGCTGTAGATCCCTATAAGGACCCTATAGGGATCCCTCTGGATCTCTACAAGGACCCAATAGGATGCCTCTAGACCTCTACAGGGACCCTATGGGATAGCTTTTTGTAAATAGAGGGGCCCTATGGGATCCCTCTAGATCCCTACAGGGGCCCTAGAGGATCACTATGGATCCCTACAGGGACCCTACAGGATCCCTGTAGGGATCATCATGGCCCTCATCATCCTCATCGGCTCCTCGTCCGCCCAAATCCTCATAATCATGCAACTCCTCTTCTTCCTTATCCTCACCCTCCTCATCATTAGCATAATCGTCATCATCAGCCTTGTTTTCGTTATCCTCTTCCTCGTCCTGCTCCTCCTCGCCCCCACCCCCCGTGGCCCCAGGGGGCGGCGCACGCGCGACAGACCACGTCAGCGGCGATGATCGACGGCTCCACCCCCAGTCTTCCAAGGGTGTCCTCCGCACGGCCCATCAGGCCCCATGGACGGCCCAGGACGGCCCCAACAGAGCCCCAACCTGGCCCAAGACGGCCCCAACAGAGCCCCAAACGGGTCCAACAAGGCCTCTGGAAGGACCCAAGATGACCTCCAATACCCTTCGAAAACAGCCCCAGAAAACCGCCAGGGGCGTCCTTCCTCATCCCCATCGGCCACCATCCTCATCATCATTTTCATCATCGTCGTGCCCGTCAACATCATCATTGTCAGCATGATCATAATCATCATCAACATCGCCATCGCCATCGTCATCGTCACCGTCATCATCATCATCATCGTCGTCATCATCATCATCATCATCAACATCAGCATCACCATCATCATCATCCTCATCCTCATCATCATCATCATCATCATCATCATCATCATCATCATCATCACCACCATCATCGTCGTCGTCGTCGTCGTCGACGACGTTCCCCTCTTCCTTTTCTTCCCCTCATCCTCCTCCCCCTCCCCCTCCTCCTCCTCCTCCTCCTCCTCCTCCTCCTCCTCCTCCTCCTCCTCCTCCTCATCCTCCTCCTCTCTTCCTCCTCCTGATCCTCATCCTCCTCATCCTCCTAATTCTCCTCCTCCCCCAACCTCGTCCTCGCCCTCCTCCTCCGCCTCCTATTCCTCCTCCTCCACGCTTGGGGAGCGGAGCGCAGCAGCAAAGGCAGGAGGGCGGGGAATACAATTTTCCACCCAGGCGGCCCCTGGAGGCCCGTTCCGAGCCCCAGGGCGGTCAGAAACCGAACCCAGCTAAAAAACAACAAAAAACTTGAGATCGGAGCGCGAAGGCACGATGGCGGGGAATGCGTTTTTCGAAGCCTTCGGGTGCGCCCCATGTGGGGCCGCGAAAGCCTTCGGTTGCGCCCCTTGTAGGGCCACGAACCGTGTGAGTGGTGCGCCGAAATGGACCCGAAGCCTTCGGCTGCGCCCCCTGTGGGGCCACGAACCGTGTGAGGGGTGCGCCGAAATGGACCCGAAGCCTTCGGGTGCACCCCATGTGGGGCCACGAACCGTGTGAGGGGTGCGCCGAAATGGACCCGAAACCTTCGGCTGCGCCCCGTGTGGGGCCACGAACCGTATGAGGGGTGCGCCGAAATGGGCCCGAAGCCTTCGGGTGCGCCCGATGTGGGGCCGCGAAAGCTTTCGGCTGCGCACCTTGTAGGGCCACGAACCGTGTGAGAGGTGCGCCGAAATGGTCCCGAAGCCTTCGGCTGCGCCCCCTGTGGGGCCACGCACCGTGTGAGGGGTGCACCGAAATGGGCCCGAAGCCTTCGGGTGCGCCCCATGTGGGGCCACGAACCGTGTGAGGGGCGCTCCGAAATGGGCCCGAAACCTTCGGCTGCGCCCACATGTGGGGCCACGAACCGTGTGAAGGGTGCGCCGAAATGGACCCGAAGCCTTCGGGTGCGCCCGATGTGGGGCCGCGAAAGCCTTCGGCTGCGCCCCCTGTGGGGCCACGAACCGTGTGAGGGGTGCGCCGAAATGGGCCCGAAGCCTTCGGCTGCGCCCCCTGTGGGGCCACGAACCGTGTGAGGGGTGCGCCGAAAGGGTCCCGAAGCCTTCGGCTGCGCCCCGTGTGGGGCCACGAACCGTGTGAGGGGTGCGCCGAAATGGGCCCGAAACCTTCGGCTGCGCCCCCTGTGGGGCCACGAACCGTGTGAGGGGTGCGCCGAAATGGGCCCGAAGCCTTCGGGTGCGCCACATGTGGGGCCGCGAAAGCCTTCGGCTGCGCACCTTGTAGGGCCACGAACCGTGTGAGGGGTGCGCCGAAATGATCCCGAAGCCTTCGGCTGCGCCCCCTGTAGGGCCACGAGCCGCGTGAGGGGTGCGCCGAAATAGTCCGACGGAACCCTGTAGGGGTTCTATGGGACTCCGATGGAACCCTGTGGGGGTCGAATGGGAGTCCGATGGAACTCTGTAGGGGTTTTATGGGCGTCCTATGGAACCCTGTAAGGGTCGTGTGGGAATCCTATGGAACCCTGTACGGATCCCACAGGATCCTCCTGTAGGGGTGCGTTGTGTTGTGTTGTGTTGTTCCCCCCCCCCTCCCCCCCTCCCCCCCCGGGGGGGCTTGCCCCGCCTGTATCAACAACAACAACAACAACAACAACAACAACAACAACAACAATCTCAACAACAACAACAAAAAAAAAAAAAAAAAAAAAAAAAAAAAAAAAACGCGGGGAGGGCGGGGCATCTTCCGGACAGAGTCAGGGGAAAGAGGAGACCAGTACTCATCATGTGTACTTGTCGAGGGAGGGCGCGGAGGAGGAAAAGGAGGGAAGCGCAAGGGGGGAACGGGCAATGGAGGGAGAGGGGGGGAGGAGGAAGGGGGGAGGACATGGGACGAGGGAGCGATCCCTTGTGCGAGGTCGTCTGAGTTAGACGTCCCTGCCTTCCGCGGGCCACCACTGTAGAGGGGCCGAGCGGAGAAAGGCGAGAGGAGGGAGGAACTCCCTGGGAGGGTGGGCGGGCCGCCGTAAACTCAGCGAACTGGAGCCCAACGAATTCAGCGATTGATTCACCGCAGGCGAAACACGCCGGCAAGACGATCGCTCTGAGCGGGCCGGTGCTCGACATCGTAGCGTTGCGTCCCCCGTGGCCCCCGCCGCAGAAATGTGCCAGACTTCTTGCAGGTAAGATTATTGGGCCGCCAGGACACGCCGGCCCCGCTGCAGCTGAGCAGCCTGGCTCAGAACTCGTCGCCGTATCCTTCCTCCTCGCCCTCACCCTCGGCGGTCTCGATGCCGACCTCCTCGTAGTCTTTCTCCAGCGCGGCCAGATCCTCGCGGGCCTCTGAGAACTCGCCCTCCTCCATCCCCTCGCCGACGTACCAGTGCACGAACGCGCGCTTGGAATACATGAGGTCAAACTTGTGATCGATGCGGGAGAACACCTCCGCGATGGCCGTGGAGTTGCTGATCATGCAGCACGCGCGCATCACCTTCGCCAAGTCGCCGCCAGGCACCACGGTGGGAGGCTGGTAATTGATACCGACTTTGAATCCGGTAGGGCACCAATCAACAAACTGAATTGTGCGCTTCGTCTTGATCGTGGCAACCGCTGCGTTCACGTCCTTAGGCACCACGTCGCCACGATACATCATGCAGCACGCCATATATTTGCCGTGGCGGGGGTCGCACTTGACAAACATGGCAGAGGGCTCGAACACGGACATGGTGATTTCGGCCACAGAGAGCTGCTCGTGGTACGCCTTCTCGGCAGAAATCACTGGTGCGTAGCTCGAGAGCATGAAATGGATGCGCGGGTATGGCACCAAATTCGTCTGGAACTCAGTGATGTCCACGTTGAGCGCGCCGTCAAAGCGCAACGACGCCGTCAAAGAGGATATGATCTGGGCCAGAAGCCTGTTCAAATTCGTGTAGGTGGGGCGCTCAATGTCAAGATTTCGCCTGCAAATATCGTACAACGCCTCGTTATCGTACATTATAGTGATGTCCGTGTGCTCCAACAAAGAATGTACGCACAGAACAGTGTTGTAAGGCTCCACGACCGCCGTGGCGATCTGCGGGCATGCCCACACCGTGAATGAGACCTTGGTCTTCTTGCCGTAGTCCACCGACAGACGCTCCAGCATCAGGCAGCCGAGCCCTGAACCGGTGCCCCCGCCGACTGCGTTGTAGATCATGAACCCCTGGAGCCCCGTGCAGTTGTCGGCAAGCTTCCGAATGCGATCCAGGACCAGATCGACAATCTCCTTGCCGATGGTGTAGTGGCCGCGCGCAAAATTGTTGGCCGCATCCTCCTTCCCAGAGATCAGTTGCTCGGGGTGGAAAAGCTGGCGGTACGTACCTGTGCGGACCTCATCGACCACGGTGGGCTCAAGATCCACCATCACACAACGAGGAACGTGCTTCCCAGCACCCGTCTCAGAGAAGAATGTATTGAAAGCGTCGTCGCCGCCCCCAATTGTCTTGTCGGACGGCATCTGCCCGTCAGGCTGGATGCCATGCTCGAGGCAGAAAAGTTCCCAGCAAGCGTTGCCTATCTGAACGCCTGCCTGGCCGATGTGGATGCAAATCGCCTCACGCATGGTTGCGAAAACTGTCTGGACAGGCGGGTGGCTTGGAGGAGAAGCTGCAGGAAGACTGCCGCGGAATGTGGCGGTCTCACTTTTAGACACCTGAGCCAAAATGGCTACGGAACGGCCGCTGAATGTGCTGGGTACTACTTCTCATCATGTGTACTTGTCGAGGGAGGGCGCGGAGGAGGAAAAGGAGGGGAGCGCAAGGGGGGGGAACGAGCAATGGAGGGAGAGGGGGGGAGGAGGAAGGGGGTAGGCGCGATGGCGCCATATCTGCCATCCTACCACGTCCACCGATGTATGATCATTGCGCTGAATTCGTTTCTATCCGGCGCCTCGGGTGTCCTAAACAACCCTGATCCTCAAAATGACCCCATCGGGTGATGCTCAATCAGAAAGGGGGCTTGTACAGTGGACGTAGAGAAGGATGAGGAGGAGGAAGTGGCGGATAAGCAGGAGGAAGGGCGGGACAATGAGGAAGGAGGAGGAGCAGCAGCAGGAGCAGGCGCAGGAGGGGCAGGAAGACCAAGGAAGGGCGGAGGAGGGAAAAAGAAAGAAAGGTTGGATCCATAAAGGTGGCCCGCGCTGGAGCGAGAGCGCAAATCTGAACGACGGGAGCAAATATGCAGCCAGTGCTGCAGTGGAACCGAGAAATCACCATGTCGAACACCAACTCTGGACAATTCTGTGTAAAAAAGCAAGCAGAGTACGCGGGGGAAAATGAGAACACCATCAGGGGAGAAAGGAGAGTAGTACTCAGATTGGATGATTGTGGAACTAACGAGGATGCAGTGAGGAGAAGGGGGGGGCGGGAGAGGAGAAAGGAGGAAAAGAGGAGAAGGAGGAGAGAGGGAGGACGGGGAGGAGATGAGGAGAAGCAAGGAGGAGGAGGGCGAGAAGGAAGGAGGGGGAGGGAGAAGGGCGGAGTGAAGAGGACCCCCTGAACCTCAAAACCATGTAGAGCCCCGTAAGATGTCCTGAACCGTCCCTCCCTCCCTCCCCCATCCTACTCCTCCTCCTCCTCCTCATCCTCCTCCTCCTCACCCTCTAGGATGGAAGGCCGGATGGAAGGAAGAAGGCCGAGGAGGCAGGAGTCCGGCGACGCATGCTCGGTTGCGCGTCGCTCTACATCCCGTCAGCTGCGCCAGCTCTCCCTGGCACGTCAGGAGGCCGGTCCGCCCCCCCCCCGGTGAGTCGGAGGGGGGGGGAACAACACAACACCACACAACGACTTCTTTGTTAATTCTGTATGAATTCCTGTATGAATCTGTATGAATTTCTGTATGAATACTACACGCTCCCTACGGATTCCCATCCGGAATCCGTTCGGGACCCTCTAGGAGGCTTTGGATCCCCTCCAGGACCTTGAATCCCTGTGGAAATCAGCCCCCCCTCCAGGGACTCTATAGAATCCCTGTGGATCCCTCCAGGGACTCTATAGAATCCCTGTGGATCCCTCCAGGGACTCTATAGAATCCCTGTGGATCCCTCCAGGGACTCTATAGAATCCCTGTGGATGCCTCCAGGGACTCTATAGAATCCCTGTGGATCCCTCCAGGGACTCTATGGAATCCCTGTGGATCCCTCCAGGGACTCTATAGACTCCCTCCAGGGACTCTATAGAATCCCTGTGGATCCCTCCAGGGACTCTATAGACTCCCTCCCGGGACTCTATAGAATACCTGTGGATCCCTCCAGGGACTCTATAGAATCCATGTGGATCCCTCCAGGGACTCTATAGAATCAAGAAGTCCCCCTCCAAGGACTCTATGACCGCGGCCGAGTTCGACTGAGAAATCCTGTGTATCCCTCCAGGGGATCTCTATAGTCTCCCTCCAGGTCCTCCCTATAGAATCCCTGTGGATCCCTCCAGGACTCTATAGACTCCCCTGTGGATCCCTCCAGGAACTCTATAGAATCCCTGTGGATCCCTCCAGGGACTCTATAGAATCCTTGTGGATCTCTCCAGGGACTCTATAGAATCCCTGTGGATTCCTCCAGGGACTCTATATAATCCCTGTGGATCCCTCCAGGGACTCTATAGAATCCCTGTGGATCCCTCCAGGGACTCTGTAGAATCCCTGTGGATCCCTCCAGGGACTCTATAGAATCCTTGTGGATCCCACCAGGGACTCTATAAAATCCCTGTGGATCCCTCCAGGGACTCTATAGAATCCCTGTGGATCCCTCCAGGGACTCTATAGAATCCCTCCAGGACTCTATAAGAATCCCTGTGGATCCCTCCAGGGAACTCTACAGCCTCCCTCCAGGACTCTATAGAATCCCTGTGGATCCCTCCAGGGACTCTATAGAATCCCTGTGGATCCCTCCCTGGACTCTATAGACTCCCTCTGGATCCCTGTAGGGACTCTATAGAAATCCCATGCGGATCACTCCAAGGAACTCTATAGAATCCCTTGGATTCCCTCAGGACTCTATGGAAAAAAACAGGGGAAAAGGGGGGAGGAGAAATCCCGGTGGATTCCCTCCCGGGACTTATCATGAGATCCCTGTGGAATCCCTCCAGGGAACCTATGAATCCCTGGGATCCCGCCATGGGGACTCTATAGACTCACTCCAGGGACTCTATAGAATCCCTGTGGATCCCTCCCAGGAACTCTATAGAATCCCTCTGATCCCTCCAGGGAGTCTATAGAATCCCTGTGGTCCCTCCAGGGACTCTATAGACTCCCTCCATTGACTCTATAGAATCCCTGTGGATCCTCCAGTCCCTCCAGTGACTCTATGGAATCCCTGGTGGGATCCCTCCCAGGGACTCTAAATAGACTCCCTCCAGGGACTCTATAGAATCCCTGTGGATCACTCCCGGGCACTCTATAGACTCCCTGTGGATCCTCCAGCGGACTCTATGACTACCTGTGGATCCCCCGGGACTCTAAGAATCCGCTGTGGAAAATCCCTCCAGGACTCTATAGAATCCTGTGGATCCCTCCAGGGACTCGATAGATCCCTGTGGGTCCCTCCAGGGACTCTATAGACTCCCTGTGGATCCCTACAGGGACCCTCTAGACTCCCTGTGGATCCCTACAGGGACCCTCTAGAACCCCTGTGGATCCCTACAGGGACCCTATAGAATCCCTGTGGATCCCTTCAGGGACCCTATAGAATCCCTCTGGATCCCTACAAGGACACCTACAGGGATCTGAGAGGATCCCTGTGGATCCCTACAAGCATCCTAGAGGATCCCTGTGGATCCCTACAAGCATCCTAGAGGATCCCTGTGGATCCCTACAAGCATCCTAGAGGATCCCTGTGGATCCCTACAAGCATCCTAGAGGATCCCTGTGGATCCCTACAAGCATCCTAGAGGATCCCTGTGGATCCCTACAAGCATCCTAGAGGATCTGTATGGATCCCTACAAGCATCCTAGAGGATCCCTGTGGATCCCTACAAGCATCCTAGAGGATCCCTGTGGATCCCTACAAGCATCCTAAGGATCCCTGTGGATCCCTACAAGCATCCTAGAGGATCCCTGTGGATCCCTACAAGCATCCTAGAGGATCCCTGTGGATCCCTACAAGCATCCTAGAGGATCCCTGTGGATCCCTACAAGCATCCTAGAGGATCCCTGTGGATCCCTACAAGCATCCTAGAGGATCCCTGTGGATCCCTACATCCTAGAGGATCCCTGTGGATCCCTACAAGCATCCTAGAGGATCCCTGTGGATCCCTACAAGCATCCTAGAGGATCCCTGTGGATCCCTACAAGCATCCTAGAGGATCCCTGTGGATCCCTACAAGCATCCTAGAGGATCCCTGTGGCTCCCTACAAGCATCCTAGAGGATCCCTGTGGATCCCTACAAGCACCCTAGAGGATCCCTGTGGATCCCTACAAGCATCCTAGAGGATCTGTATGGATCCCTACAAGAATCCTAGAGGATCTGTGTATGGGTCCCAGCAAGAACCCTGGAGGATCCCAATGGATCCCTACAGGGATCCTGGAGGATCCCAATGGATCCCTATTGGGATCCTGGGGGATCCCTGTGGACCCCTACAGGGATCCTGGAGGATCCCAATGGATCCCTACAGGGATCCAAGGGGATCCCGATGGATCCCTACAGGGATCCTAGAGGATCCCTGTGGATCCCTACAGGGATCCTGGAGGATCCCTGTGGACCCCTACAGGGATCCTACGGAGGATCCCAACGGACCCCTACAAGCATCCTAGAGGATCCCTGTGGACCCCTACAGGGATCCTAGAGGATCCCTGTGGACCCCTACAGGGATCCCAGAGGATCCCTATGGATCCTTACAGGGATACGAGAGGATCCTTATGGATCCCTGCATCCTAGAGGATCCCCATGGATCCCTGCAGGGATACGAGAGGATCCCTATCGATCCCTACAGGGGCCCTATAGGATGCCTATGGGTCCCTACAACGGGCCTAGAGGATCCCTATGGATTCCTATAGGGATCCTAGAGCATCCCTATGGATAGGATCCCTGTGGATCCCCACAAGGACCCTATGGGATCCCTGTGGGTCCGTACGCGGACCGTATAGGATCCCTGTCGACCCCTACAGGGACCCTATGGGATTCGTGTGGATCCCTACAGAGACCATGTGGGACCCCTGTGGGCCCATACAGGGACCCGATGGGATCTCTGGATCCATACAGGGATCTTGTGTGATCGCTGTAGATCCCTATAAGGACCCTATGGGATCCCTGGGGCTCCCTACAAGATCCCCATGGGGCCCCTCTAAATCCCTACAGGGACCCTATGTGATCCCTGTGACCCCCTACAGGGACATTATGGGATCGCTGTAGATCCCTATAAGGACCCTATAGGTATCCCTCTGGATCTCTACAGGGACCCAATAGGATGCCTCTAGACCTCTACAGGGACCCTATGGGATAGCTTTTTGTAAATAGAGGGGCCCTATGGGATCCTTCTAGATCCCTACAGGGGCCCTAGAGGATCACTATGGATCCCTACAGGGACCCTACAGGATCCCTGTAGGGATCCTCATGGTCCTCATCATCCTCATCGGCTCCTCGTCCGCCCAAATCCTTATAATCATGCAACTCCTCTTCTTCCTTATCCTCACCCTCCTCATCATCAGCATAATCGTCATCATCAGCCTTGTTTTCGTTATCCTCTTCCTCGTCCTGCTCCTCCTCGCCCCCACCCCCCGTGGCCCCAGGGGGCGGCGCACGCGCGACAGACCACGTCAGCGGCGATGATCGACGGCTCCACCCCCAGTCTTCCAAGGGTGTCCTCCGCACGGCCCATCAGGCCCCATGGACGGCCCAGGACGGCCCCAACAGAGCCCCAACCTGGCCCAAGACGGCCCCAACAGAGCCCCAAACGGGTCCAACAAGGCCTCTGGAAGGACCCAAGATGACCTCCAATACCCTTCGAAAACAGCCCCAGAAAACCGCCAGGGGCGTCCTTCCTCATCCCCATCGGCCACCATCCTCATCATCATTTTCATCATCGTCGTGCCCGTCAACATCATCATTGTCAGCATGATCATAATCATCATCAACATCGCCATCGCCATCGTCATCGTCACCGTCATCATCATCATCATCGTCGTCATCATCATCATCATCATCAACATCAGCATCACCATCATCATCATCCTCATCCTCATCATCATCATCATCATCATCATCATCATCATCATCATCATCACCACCATCATCGTCGTCGTCGTCGTCGTCGACGACGTTCCCCTCTTCCTTTTCTTCCCCTCATCCTCCTCCCCCTCCCCCTCCTCCTCCTCCTCCTCCTCCTCCTCCTCCTCCTCCTCCTCCTCCTCCTCCTCATCCTCCTCCTCTCTTCCTCCTCCTGATCCTCATCCTCCTCATCCTCCTAATTCTCCTCCTCCCCCAACCTCGTCCTCGCCCTCCTCCTCCGCCTCCTATTCCTCCTCCTCCACGCTTGGGGAGCGGAGCGCAGCAGCAAAGGCAGGAGGGCGGGGAATACAATTTTCCACCCAGGCGGCCCCTGGAGGCCCGTTCCGAGCCCCAGGGCGGTCAGAAACCGAACCCAGCTAAAAAACAACAAAGAAATTGAGATCGGAGCGCGAAGGCACGATGGCGGGGAATGCGTTTTTCGAAGCCTTCGGGTGCGCCCCATGTGGGGCCGCGAAAGCCTTCGGTTGCGCCCCTTGTAGGGCCACGAACCGTGTGAGTGGTGCGCCGAAATGGACCCGAAGCCTTCGGCTGCGCCCCCTGTGGGGCCACGAACCGTGTGAGGGGTGCGCCGAAATGGACCCGAAGCCTTCGGGTGCACCCCATGTGGGGCCACGAACCGTGTGAGGGGTGCGCCGAAATGGACCCGAAACCTTCGGCTGCGCCCCGTGTGGGGCCACGAACCGTATGAGGGGTGCGCCGAAATGGGCCCGAAGCCTTCGGGTGCGCCCGATGTGGGGCCGCGAAAGCTTTCGGCTGCGCACCTTGTAAGGCCACGAACCGTGTGAGAGGTGCGCCGAAATGGTCCCGAAGCCTTCGGCTGCGCCCCCTGTGGGGCCACGCACCGTGTGAGGGGTGCACCGAAATGGGCCCGAAGCCTTCGGGTGCGCCCCATGTGGGGCCACGAACCATGTGAGGGGCGCTCCGAAATGGGCCCGAAACCTTCGGCTGCGCCCACATGTGGGGCCACGAACCGTGTGAAGGGTGCGCCGAAATGGACCCGAAGCCTTCGGGTGCGCCCGATGTGGGGCCGCGAAAGCCTTCGGCTGCGCCCCCTGTGGGGCCACGAACCGTGTGAGGGGTGCGCCGAAATGGGCCCGAAGCCTTCGGGTGCGGTCCCTGTGGGGCCACGAACCGTGTGAGGGGTGCGCCGAAAGGGTCCCGAAGCCTTCGGCTGCGCCCCGTGTGGGGCCACGAACCGTGTGAGGGGTGCGCCGAAATGGGCCCGAAACCTTCGGCTGCGCCCCCTGTGGGGCCACGAACCGTGTGAGGGGTGCGCCGAAATGGGCCCGAAGCCTTCGGCTGCGCCACATGTGGGGCCGCGAAAGCCTTCGGCTGCGCACCTTGTAGGGCCACGAACCGTGTGAGGGGTGCGCCGAAATGGTCCCGAAGCCTTCGGCTGCGCCCCCTGTAGGGCCACGAGCCGCGTGAGGGGTGCGCCGAAATAGTCCGATGGAACCCTGTAGGGGTTCTATGGGACTCCGATGGAACCCTGTGGGGGTCGAATGGGAGTCCGATGGAACTCTGTAGGGGTTTTATGGGCGTCCTATGGAACCCTGTAAGGGTCGTGTGGGAATCCTATGGAACCCTGTACGGATCCCACAGGATCCTCCTGTAGGGGTGCGTTGTGTTGTGTTGTGTTGTTCCCCCCCCCTCCCCCCCCCCCCCCGGGGGGGCTTGCCCCGCCTGTATCAACAACAACAACAACAACAACAACAACAGCAACAACAACAACAACAACAACAACAACAACAACAACAACAACAACAGCAACAACAACAACAACAACAGCAACAACAACAACAACAACAACAACAATAATAATAAGAATAATCACAACAACAATCACAACAACAACCACAACAACAACAATAATCAATTTAAAACTGATCGCTCCTATCTGCTTACGTGCCAATCAATACGTATATCCCAATCCCTCGGTACCCGCCCTCGTCGTCTTCGATCATACCCCCTTGGGGGTATATCTTCCGTGACTGCCACGAGAATTTCATGTAGCCCCTAAAAAAAGGGAAGAGAGGACGGGTGGAAGGGGTAGGGAGAAGAATGGAGCACGAGAGAAATTAGCAGGAGGTGGGCAAGGAGCAGAAAATAAATGGCAAAACCAGACGGGCAGATCGGGTGGGCAGACCCAGAACGGGCAGGTCGGGAAGGCGGGCCCAGGCGACCCAGGTCGAGCAAGCGGGTTGCTGAAGCGTGGGTCCTGCATGAATCGCGAGGAAGTCGCGAGCAATAGCGCGATTCACAAGTAAACGTTAGAAAAACCAATGCGAGAGCGTGATTCCTGAGCGCCGAGGGCGCATCCTCTGAATAAATTGCGAATAAATCGCGAAGAGGTCCCACGCGATAGCGCGATGCGTACATGAATTGTGAGGACGTCCCGCGCGAGAGCGCGATTTGGGAATACATTGTGGGGAAATATCAGGCGGGAGCCGCTGCTGATGTTGTAAACCCGAGGCCAGGGGCCCACTTTGAGCCCCATGCCTTTCTCTAATAAAAAATCAAGGTGCGAGCCCCTGGGTAAGCACTTCAATTGAAAAAAAAAAAAAAAAGTCACCAGAGGGGGGATCACAATAATACTAATAATAGTGATAATAATTCTTCATTAATGAGACTTCACCGACAACAACAACAACCATCATGTTAAGAGTGCTCGCTCTTATCTGTTCGCGTGCCATTTCATACCGATATCCCAGGCCCTCGATACTCGCCCTCTTCGTCTTCGATCGTGCCCCCTTGGGGGTATATCTTCCTTACCTGCAACGTGAATTTCGTGCAGCCACTGAGGTAGAGAAAAGAAGACGGATGAAAGGAAGGGACAAGGGGGAGGGAGGAGGATGGAGCACGAGAGAGAATTGCAGGAGAAGGGCTGGGAGCAGAAAACACGTGGCAGAACCAGACGGGCAGATCGGGGGGGTATACCATAGCGGGCGGGTCGGGAAGGCAGGCCAAGGCGGCCAGGTGGAGCAGGCGGGCTGCTGAAGCGTGCGTCCTGCAAGAATCGCGAGGGAAGTCTTAAGCGATAGCGCGATTCCCAAATAAATCGTTGAGAATTCCACAGCGAGAGCGTGATTCCGGAGTGTCGAGGGCGCGGCGTCTGAATAAATTGCGAGGAACTCCCACGCGAGAGCGAGATTCCTGTATAAATTGTGAAGAGCTCCCATGCAAGAGCGTGATTTGGTAATAAGTAATGGGAAAGCGTCAGGCGGGAGTCGTTGTTGTTGTAAACTGGCGCCCAAAAACACAGTTTGGCGACACCTCACTTCCCCTTGTAAAAAAAAGGGTACGAGCCCTGGGAAAGCACTTGCGTTGAAAAATGCAACGGTTACCGGGCACGGGGGATCAACAACAATAACATCACTGTGAAACTCAACAACAGCAGCATTGACAACACAGCAGCAACAACAACATCATCAGCAGCATCATCACCATCATCATCAACAGCAGCAGCAATCGCTTTCAGACTACCAGCTTTCATACGCTTGCGTGCCATTTAACCTGTACACCCCAAACCATAGATACCCGCCCTCTTCGTCATCGATCGTACCCCATTTGGGGGTATATCTTCCTTATCTGCAACGTTTAGTTGGAGCAGCCTTTAAAAAAAGGAAAGGAAAGGAGGAGAGAAGAGACAAAGTGGACGGATAAGAATCGAGCACGGGAGGGAGTTGCAGGAGGGGGTTAGGAGCAGGAGCGCAAGTGTCAGAACCACACGGGCGGGTCGGGCGGGTGGACCCAAACGGGCGGGTCGGGGGAGTGGGCCAAGACGGCCGGGTCGAGCTCGCGGGTCGCTGAAGCATCACTCTGGCATGGATCGCGAGGAAGTCTCGAGCGATAGCACGATTTCCAAGTAAATCGCGAGGAAAGCCAAAGCGGGAGCGTGATTCCTGAATGCTGGGGTGGAGCCCTAATAAAGAGCGACTAGCCCGCGAGAGCGCGATTCCTGCACATATTGTGAGGAAGTCCCAAGCGAGAGCGCGATTTGTCATAAACTGTGAGGAAATATCAGGCGGGAACCGCTATTGTGGTAAAACGGGAGCCAAGAAACAATATGAGGCACAATATTGTCCCTTGTAAACAACGAGGTGCGAGCCCTGGAACACTCTCATCGAAAAAACACGATGGGCACCAGGAGGAGGATCAAAAAGAACTATACTTGAGACATGAGACCTCAACCAAAATTAACAGTCGAGTCACTCTTATCTGATCGCGTGTCATGCACCATGTATATCTCAGACCCTCGATACCCGTCCTCTCCGTCGCCGATCGTACCCCCTGGCAAGTCTTCTTTATCTGCCACGTGCATTTGGCGCAACGCCTGAAAGAGAGGGAGGGGAGGAGGAAGGAAAGGACAAAGTGGACGGACAAGGATGGAGCACAAGAGGGATTTGCAGGAGTGGGTTCGCAGCAGGAGCGCAAGCGGCAAAACCAGACCGGCGGGTCGGGCGGGCAAACCCTAACGGGCGGGTCGGGCGGGCGGGCCCAGACGGCCGGGTCGAACGGGCGGGTCGCAGAGGAGGCAGTACTGCATGACTCGTGAGAAAGTCTCGAGCGGTAGCACTATTCCGAAGTAAATCGCGAGGAATCACAAAGCGAGAGCGTGATTCCTGAGTGTCGAGGGCGCGGCGTCTCAATAAATTGCAAGGAAGTCGGACGCGAGAGCGCGATTCCTGGACAAATTGTGAAGAAGTCTCACGCGAGAGCGTGATTTTGAACAACTTGTGAAGTCGTATCAACAGGGCACCGTTGTTGTGGCAGTTCGAAGGCAGTTTGAGCCTCAAGACCTTCCTTTGTAAAAAACAAGGTGCGAACCACGTAAGGGGCACTTTAACTAAAGAACACACAGTGCACTTGAATTAAAGAACACGAGGTGCACCGGAGGGAGGGGATCAACAACAATTGTTCTTTAAAACAGAGACCTCAAGAAATACTCGAACAAGACGATCGATATACAATGCGGGACATACTGCTGACAGCCACATTGGCCCCAATGCTGGCGCGCTGTGCCAGTCGTCTCTCAGATGTTCACATGATTTGGAGCGGGCATGCCACAATTTCAGGCAATCTTGGTGGAAATGCACTGCCACTGAAAATACCACTGAGCCAGCCGAGTGTCATACACCCTTGTGGCGTCGCGGCCACGCGCGCAGCAGCGCAGCGGAGTCGCGCTAAAGCCGAAGACGGAGCTCGGGCCGAAGCCAGCTCAGAGGCAGCGGGGCATGCCGTGTCCGCCCCAAATTTCACACACGCGCACATTGCCCGAAGCGGACTGGACCATATTGTCCAGGGAGCGCAGCGTGCAACTGTCAATTGAACGTCGGGCTCGGCCCTCGGAACCCTGTGCCTCCTCCTCCCCTCCTCCACTCCTCCTTCTCTCTTCCTCCCCGTCCAACTCTTCCCCCTCCTTTTCCTCCTTCTCTGCTCCTCCCCCTCGATAAACAAGGGGGATAGGGGGGGCACGTGTGGATGGTAGGGGGAGGGAGAGAAAGGTGAGGGAGGTGATGATTCGGGTCTGACGACGGGCGGGGACAAGAAAAAGGGAGGGGGTTGCGAAATCTGCCGCATGCAGCTTGCTTCGACCCCGCCGCCAAGCGCCTCTCCTTGGAACATCGGCGCCTGCGGCGCCTGGAGACGCCTGAAAGCGCCAACGTGTCGAAGTCTGGGCCGCGGCAATCTGTGGAGGCTTGGATTTTGACACCAACACCAACACAGGAGGGTGCCTCCACCAGGGGAACATGATCCTAGATTTCGGTGTTGGTGGTAATACTTCGGTCACCTTGGAAGCTACGATACTACCACCATCACCGAGATCGGGATCTTCTGCCCTCGGTGGAGGCGCACCGCCGATATTGGTGTTGGTGTCAACCTCTAGGCCTGCGAAATCTGTCAATCTGCTCCCCGTAGCCTGGGTGGCGCCGGCGGCCAGCGCGACCAAGGCCACGGGAGCTGCGCAGAAAACGAGAGCAGCCGAGCCCACGAGACAAGCACCAGGAAACACCGGAGCACCCGAGGGCACGGGAACAGCAGAAGAAGCGGGAGCACGAGAGAGACAACGGGAGCAACAGAGGAAACGGAAGCAGAAGGGGTGATGATCCGGGTCGGCTTAGAGAAGGGGCAGATAGGGAAAAAGGGGGGGCGCGAAATCTGCTGCAGGCAACTTTTTCCGGGGACCCGTCGCCAAGCGCCTCTCCTCTAGGGCTGGGCCTAGGGCTGGGTCGCGGCAATGTGCCAATATGCTCCCCGTGGCCTGCGTCGCGCCGGCAGCTGGCGCGACCCAGGCCACGGGAACACCACAGAAAACGAGGCCAATAAAACCCACAGAACAAAAAAAAAAGAACACAGGAACAACCAAAAACACGGAACAAAAACGGGAGCAGCAGAGGAAGCGAAAACAGCAAAGCAGAAGGGCATCACTGAAAACGGGAGCACCAATACCCTCCAGAACAGCATCAGAAGTGAAAGCAGGAACGGCAGGGTTCAAAATGGGCGTCTCAGGAAAAGGTAGCAGCAAAGTCCACGGGATCAGCAACAACAAGAATTCAAGAAGCGAGACCAACAGAGAACGCTGTAGCAAAACCGCGGGGAGCAATGATCGATCCCCCCAGCGTTACCCGTAGCAATCAAAATGCTTCATTCATTCCCGAGAGGGTGAACCGCAGAGCGACATCCTGAGCACCACGACAAGTTCATGAATCCCACCAGCCCTTTACTCCGAGTTTCTTAAGAAGCGTCGGGGGGGCGTCACCCCCGCACCCCCAAGGCGCTCCGGCCCCCGTCGCGACGCGACGACGAGGCGAGGTTGACCCCCGTCGGGGGGGTACCCCTCACGCTGATTAAGGAACTCAGCCGCGACCGAGTGGAGCGTCCAAGAAGGCCTCGGCGAAAAGACAAAAAACTGTGATTTGCCTCAGGTTTGGAGGCCGTTTGGCTTCATGGGGGGTCAGGTTAATTGAAAACCTCCCCGTTCTTTGATCGATCTCCTCCCAGATGGCCCCAAGATGTCCCCCAAGGCTTCTGAGAGTGCCCCAAGAGGGCCCCAAGACGCGCTCAGGAAACCCCAAGAGGCCGAAAAGAGATCCTCAAGAGACTCCCTAAAGAAGCCCCCACAGGCTACCCTGAAGCACCCAAGACGCTCCAAAGAGGCCCCCAGGGTCGCCAACAGGCCCCCAAGACGCCCAAAGAGAACCCCAAGAAGTTCTCAACAGACATCTGAAAAGACCCCAAGGGACATCCTAGTGGCCTCTAGCCTTTCTGCTCGCCATCGTCCTCCTCCACCTTTTCATCCTCCTCCTCATCCTCCTCCTTTTCCTCCTGCTCCTCCTCCTCCTCCTCGCCTTCCTCATCCGCCTATTCCTCTCCCTCCTCCCTCCTCCCTCTCCCTCCTTTTCCTCCTCCTCTTCCCCCTCCTCCTCCTCCTCCTTCTCCTCCTCCTCCTCCTCCTTTTCCTCCTCCTCCTCCTCCTCCTCCTCCTCCTCCTCCTCCATCCTCCCATTTTGGGGTATGACGTCTTACCCAGCCCTTTGTTACACTGCGTGCTCCTCAACATCTCTGACCAGGGCAACTCGTCTGGGCATCGTTTCTGGCTGGACTAGAGCTACGCGAAGCGTCTAGATTACATTATGCCGCGCGGGGGGGTAAAAGGAGCAAATCCGAAAGAGTCCAAGGGGAACCCGACGGGGGGACTGCCAGAGTGAACTCTTACAGGGAAGTCCCACGGTGGAGCGCTTCTGGGATCCACTCATAGTGGGATTTGTTTTAAGCCCTAACGGAGTCACATTGAAATCCGATGGGGGTCTTGTTGGTCATGCTACGATCTTGGCAAAACCCGCACAAAGAATCAGGGAGGCGGGATGTCTCTTCCAAGTGCGAGAAACGATATACACTCACCGGGAATACTAAAGATCGATAACTGCTTCCCACGGTCAAAAAAGGGGGCAACACAAATGGTGGTTTCATCGTGCGGAACTTGTTCGAACTGGCGAGGCTGGTTCTTATACGAAGATACTCACAATATCAATGATAGTCCTCATGATAAATGAACAAACCAATCGAAAGCAACACATTAATAATGATACTGAGGAAATAGGTCCTGGTAAACATTTTCGGCCAAATATCTCTCCATTGCTTTCGAAATGTGCGTGCTAAAAAATGCTCTTGGTCAAAAAAATCCATGGATACTCCAATACGCTGTCCAAACGGCGAATCCGGGACGCAACGTTCAAACGAAGAAAACATACCTGCACTGGAACGAGATGCAAAGCTAAGAAACTCTGCACTGCTTCGGCAACGACCTTTGCGGCAACTAGACTTGGAGCCTGCAAATGAAGCAAGGGTGCGTCGAAGACAATTCAGCGACACGTTTAAGGATGCATTGCCGCACAGATTTTTTTTATTATTTTTTAACAAAAAATAATGGCCAAATGGAACGAATACAACACGCACTAACATAGTACTGTGGCCTTTTCATAGTATCAGCTCGAATTACATGTAGAACTGCTTTTGCGAATGAAAACATCGATAGAAAATTCGAGGCTGTGTTGCCGTCAATGTTCCAATATTTCTGGAATCGATCGTGTTCTGTACTTTGCGTTTTCACAAACACTTATTGTGTTCGAACAGAAATACGGCAATATGGTAAATTATAATTAGCGATAGAATGTGTGGTAAAGTCGTAGAAACCGTTATGTCGATCTTGCAATTCATAATTGGTCTATTTCCACTCAACGTCATATATTCGGCCCCATTCAAAATATCATTCCTACATCCCTGGTCATATCTTATATCATAATTTACGCGTTGGCTGTTTCCTTCTGGCGCAACTCTCCAATGAATGGTGTTTAAGATTATATGTGAAGTGGTCTTCAAATTTAACCAGAAGCACCTCGAACACGGCTGGTTTCCAAACCGGAAATGGTGCAACAACGATGTTCCGAACCGTTTCTGCATTTAGGTTAGCGCTCGATCAGACACAGCACTTAAAACAATATTGAATTTATATATATCTATATATCGCGCGTACATTATTTGTCCAGAATCAAGCTCCAAAAAGTAAGAATGTTTTTCGACATACCGAAAAGGATGTTTTGCAATCACTGTTGTCGCCAAAACTGTTCGGAAACGATTTTCCGAAGCGGTTTTTCGGCACAGATGCGGCAACATCGGAATAAACAGATCTGCAGGTCCCTCCACCTGAATCAAACATCTCGCCATGAATATCGACGAGGTACGATCACATAGACATGTTGCTTCCATTGGTATGAGATGTTTTGTCTTTTCTACGAACACAATATTACTGAATAGGACTACTAATGTCGATCGGAATACCGACTTCTGGGAGTTAGCATAAATTGGATATCAATCTAGAGAACTATGTTGTACTGCATGTTTGAAAACTACAGTTTTACACTTATTCGACCTATATATATATATATATATGAATTGGACACTGGACTCTAGATTCAAAATCATTTATATCTGGATGTGAATGAAAATCGATCAACGCATGCGAATTCAAATATGAAATCACTGAAATCTACATTTGAATGAATCTGTTCATCGAATTTCAATCGGTCATTTGAACCCAGATTAAAATGAAATAAAGACCCGTCGAATCCAAGCCGGCCATTTAGAAGCATAAGAAAAAGAACCGAAAGGCTAAAGACAAAAGAACAAGATAGATATTCCAGAACGCACGATGAAAGAAAGAGAAACACGACGGCAAAGCGGAAGACCAAGAGGATAAATAATAAGAAGGGGTAGGAGAAAGAAAACAAAAACGAAAGGATAAAACAATACATTAAAAGAAAACCATTAGAAAATCACAGTTGTATCGAACGTTACGATAGTTGTCTGTTCCGTTATTGGAAATATTGAAAAAACTGCCATTCATTTCTGCTCCGACAAGATATTCTCACACGTTCGGTGGCCAGGCGATCTACGTTGACATATAATAATAGATACCTTGATTTGCGAGCATGCATTGCGTAGCTATTCCGCTATTCTATTTCGTAGCCGACTTGCTACATCACTTTTTCAATCTGCTGAAGCGGAGAATATTTCCACATGTCACAGTATGATTGCCGCGTTGGGCGACTAGTGTTCGGATTTTGCCCCGACGCGGATTGAACCCAAGTGAGCGGATTATTCGCAGTGGAGCAGGCTAATCAGACTTAGTTGGAAGTAGGCCTTCTAGACGCGGATCCGCGCAGAGGTCAGAGTATTTCAGGAGCAGAATTGTCAGTCGAGCGGTCGCAAGAAGAAGAGGAAGACATTAAGCTCAGCGCGCCAAGTGTAAAAAAAGTGGCCCAAAGCGTCACCCATTCGAACCATGTAAAGATCCGATGCCTTTTCAAGAGAGTAAAGAGACAGATAATGCCATGAAAAAGTTACGTTCACAAGATAACGCCACCATGCGCTTTCAGAAAGAAGATGCTCGACCAAGTCGTTTTCACAATCGAAGCATCAGAAGATCACCAATTTAGTTCCAGTGAGACGTGCAAAAAAAAACCCAGATAATCTGCATCTTTTGATAGAGTGATTTTTTCAGATAAGGCTATTTTATGCGTCGAGACAGTCGGAGAATACGAAGTCTACCAGGGTGATTTGAGCACGTTCAATATTCCTCACTTCCAGAGAGAGCACGTCCGAAAGTATGCATTTTCCTGCATTCCGGAAAAAAAAAAAAAAAAAAAAAAAAAAAAAAAAAAAAAAAAAAAAAAAAAAAAAAAAAAAAAAAAAAAAATTGTTCATTGGAAATTCACACAGATTTATGGCCAACAGATAAGCGGATCGAGAATGAAAGCATGTTTGGGCGATTTACAGAAATACCTTGCAATTCCTCCAGAGGAAATATTGAGATTCAGAGATTATGCTGCATTGGAAGCAAGTAAAGTCCGTGTTTTACAGCGCCGAAAGCGGGAGAGAAGATCCAAAAATTGCGGCGCTCATCTGCCTTCATCATGGATTTAAAAATTCAATGCAATGCAGCATGGATTGTTGCTTGGCGCTATAAGATTTGTGGGATTGTGACAAGAAAAAGAAACCCAGAAGCCTTACATGCGGTTTTTTTTTCTGGCCATGTTTATGTTTGCAGACGCAGAAGACAAAAACGCTCATTATGTGTTAGTGCACTTGTTCGAAGAGCATCTCCAAAAAAATATGCCGGACATTTCCGATGGAATTACCCCGTCGCCTTGGACGCGTGGATTAGAAACAGTTCCGCATGGATTCATGACATACGCACCGAACACAGCGGAACGAAAGCATCGATTTATAAAGCCGGTGCTGGAATCTGATTATGAGCACTGTAATGCCGCAGAAATGATGCATCATACAAGTTTGCGAAGTCTTTTCGGGGCGGATTACGAAAGGCCGTTATCATGATCTTGGCAACCAAAAAGAATAAGAATATAAAAGGCTTGAAAAATGGTCAACGCGGAGAAAGTCTGCAACATTTGAAGTTTGTCATGTAGACACAGGAGCAGAACATGCCTAAGCCATTCGATTAAAGCTCAATGCAATTTTAGAACACTTCTATCAGCGTGGCGCGCAGGAAACACGTTTAACGCAGCCGTGTGAAATTATTAGTTCAACGGACCAACAGACAACATTCGTTTCTGTTATGACAACGTATAAGTTGTGGAAGGCCACAGAAAACAAATTGGATATGGAGTCGATGATGAAACTTGCATTGGCGCAAACACACGCGAACGTAGAAATTGCGACGGCTGGTCCTCATGACTCGTAGAGCTTCTCTAAGAGCGTTTGCGGCGAAGCCAGAAGAGTAATTCCGGCGCGCTGGGGGGCCACATGGCAAAAAAATCCCGACGGGAGTTTTGCAGAATTTGGCTCGGTTTGAATTCGATTTCTCGAAATGTGAACATTCGTTAGAACTCTACTATTTTTCTCTTCATATTCGATATTATTCCCGCTCGCCACCTGAATATCAGGTCGACCGGGTACATCTTACTGTCAAAAAGCATCCAGGCGGGATCGGCTGTTTTGCGTCATATTCGCAGATGCTGTCGGTGTTCTCAACTTAGCTCGAGCTGTACAAGAGCTACAGAGCTGGCAGACACACCTAATTCATCTAGAATGATCATGCGCGCTAGTCTCAAGTATCTAGATGCCCGAACTCGGTCTGCTACCTGAGCTAGGACCAACGAACTACTCGTACTCTGCTATTTGTTCAGAGATGATGATGGCTTTCTGAACTCAACTCGAGCTTCAGAAGAGCTACAGAGCTCTTTGCCAAAGCAATGGGAAGGAAATTATCAGAAGCGATACTCTCGAGTATCTAGATGCCCGAACTCGGTCTGCTACCAGAGCTGGGTCTGAAAAAACAATTCGCGCTCCGAGTTGCTTCGAAATGATGACGCATTTCTTGATGTAACTCGAGCTGCCGATGAGCTACAGAGCTGATTGGCACAACAATCGGACAGAAATCATCAGAAACGCGAGTCTGGAGCATCTAGGTGCCCCACTTCGGTATGCTACCAGAGCTGGGTCCAAAAAAAACTAAATGTATTCTGCTTTTTCGTTAGAGATGATGATGAGTTTCTTGATCTAACTCGAGCTGCAGATGAGCTACAGAGCTGTTCGGCACAGCAGTCGGAAGAACATCATCAGGAGCGCTGCTCTTGAGCATCTAAATGCCATAACTCGGTCTGCTACCAGAGCTGGGTTCGAAAAATTATTCGGACTCTGCGAATATGTTCAAGAGATTATGATGAACTTCTTGAGATAACTCGAGCTGCAGATGAGGCGCAGAGCTGTTTGGCACAGCAATCGGAAAAGCATCACCACAAGCCCTAGTCTCAGGTATCCAGATGCCACAACTCGGTCTGCTCCCAGAGTTGAAGCCAAAAAACTATTCGCATTCGAATATTTTTCCAGATGGCGACGTCATTCTTGATGCAGCTCGAGCTGCACATGAGATTAAAGCTGTTCGATACAGCTTGGACGAGCATGCTCAGTAGCGCTCGCTGCAAGTATCCACATGTTTGAAGTCGGTCTGCTACCAGAGCTGGAACCAAAAAACTGTTCGTACTCCTGGTTATCGTTCTCTTCCTTCTTCTTCTTATCCTCCTCCCCTTCCTTCTTCATATCATCCTCCTCCTCTTTCTCCTCCTGCTCCTGCTCTTTCTCCCCTCCTTTTCTTTGTCTTCATCATCATCATCATCGTTTCTCTTCTCCCTCCCCACCCTTCCCCCTCCTGCTCGTCACCCTGCTCTTCCCCCCCCCAATCCTTCTCCTTCGCCTGCTTTTTTTGTCTCCTCCTCCTCTTCCTCAGCCTCCTGCATTTCTTTTTCATCCTCACTCTTTCTTCTCCTCCACGCCCTCCTCCACGAAGCCGCACCCTCGCGCACGGAGCGCGAGATTGCCGCCCCCGCGCTCCACGAGGAAGCTCTACGAATTCCCGGCGGCAACCAAGGTTCACGGTTCACCACCGGCCCCAATACAGGTGCTTACTTGATGCGACATTTTCAGCGTTGCCAGCAATGTACTATTATATATTTGACCGGTCAGAAACTTCCACAAGACACGCATCTCCATTATGTTAAGCGACGCGGTTTTTCAGGAAATTCGCGTCAATCAAAAGCTCCATATGACTAGAGCGCGAAGCGGCAAGCTAAAGAAAAATTCCGGCGCGCCGGGGGCCCAGTGACTCGTAGAGCTCTCCTATGAGCGTTAGCGGCGAAGCTAGAAGAGTAATTCCGGCACGCTGGGGGGCTAGTTGGCAAAAAAATATCGACGGAAATGCATCCCGGCGGGATCGGATGTTTAGGGTAATCTTGACAGGTGCTGTCGGTTTTCTGTACTTAACTCGAGCTGTAGAATAGCTACAGAGCTGATAGGCACATCTAAAGCATCTAGAATCATCAGGCGCGTTTGTCTAAAATATCTATGTGTCTGAACTCGGTATGCTACCAGAGCTAGGCCTGCGAAACTATGCGTTCTTCCAGGTGATGATGAGATGCTTGACTTGACTCGAGCTACAGATGAGCTACAGACCTGTTTCGCACAACAATCGGGAGAGCAACATCAGCCGCGCAAGTCTAAAGTACCCAGATGCCCAAGCTGGGCACGTTACCCGCGCTAGGTCCGAAAACCTATTCGTACTCAGCAAATTTTCCGAAGATAATGATTTTGTTCTTGACTTAGCTCGAGCTGCAGATGAGCTACAGAACTGTTCGGCACAGCAATCGGAAGACCATCACCAGGCGCGCAAATTCAAATATCCAGACGCCCCAACTCGATCTTCTACCACAGCTCGGCCCGAAGAACTGCTCGTACTCTACTAATTTGTCAGAAATATATCTCCAAAAAATATTGGCAGGCTGCCTGTGGCTCTTCTACGACCTCAGTTCAGAAAACCGACAGCACTTGGAAAATAGCACTGAACAACCGATCCCGCCATATGCTTTTGGGCAGTCATAAATATCCGATCGACCTGCGATTACGATTAAGGTGGCATGGGAGAATAAGATCGATACTGGGGGAAAAATACTAGAGCTCTGAAGAATGTTCTAACTTCGAGATTAAATTGGTTAAAGAAAACAAAACTTCCGTCGAATTTTTGCTGGTCAACTTGAAGCAGGTCGAAGCGGCAGCGCTGTCAGCCGAAATGTCGGATTCTGAAACATTTAGATTATTATGACTAAGATGGTAATGAAGAAGGAAATTGGGGATGTGATAACAAAATCGAAACAAGCCGAGATCAGGATGCTGAAAAAAATGCGAAGCTCCAGTTTCTGAATCAATCAATGCCATTCGAAACGACATACACGACGTAAAATCGTTTGTCGGCAATATGTTTTATTTTTATTTTTTTTAACTATATATAAATATATATATATATACATATAATATATATATATATATTAACAAAAAAAAAAAAAAAAAAAAAAAAAAAAAAAAAAAAAAAAAAAAAAAAAAAAAAAAAAAAAAAAAAAAAAAAAAAAAAAAAAAAAAAAAACGAGCGCAGCAGTCAATCAGAGTTCAAAACACCAATGATCAGCATTAAATGCCCTTGACATTGCGCACCACCGCGTTGCGTTTATCGTATGTAGAACAAACGACAATCAGCCGAATTCTTGAAATATAAACCTTGGAAAAAAAAAAAAAAAAAAAAAAAAAAAAAAAAAAATGCGCCTGCTTTCGAAATTTGGCATTTCTATCCAGCTGGCGATTGCATCACATTTGTCACCGAACAAGAAGGAGGATATGCATAATAAAAAAACTATTGAACTTCATAACTGTCTAACTGTGTAAAACGTATTATCCTCTCCTTTCTTCTGTCTCGCGACTCTTGGTCGCGTCTGTTCGGTTCATTTCAAATCGCGTACAATCCAGGCCATGATGCCCGAGCTGCGATATCTTATGCCCCTCGTACCTGGCTTCCTCCGATGGAAACAAAAAGGTGATAACTTCGAATGTAAACTTATATGTCAACTCGTTTCTCCGCAAGGTCGGCACTCCTGATCTAGATGCTCTCCACTACTTTAAGTTAGCTCCTCTGTGTTCTCAAAACCACAAAGCTAACCTGGGTCTTATTCACAGAACTCTTCTCGGTGCCGGCCCGGCATGCTTCAAAGAGTTCTTCCAACTTAATTCGTCTCCCGTTCCCCTCCACGCTCCTCCCAAGCATTTCCGCCATGTGGTCGATCCCTGCTCGGACTCCAGATAACGTAATTCACTCCCTAAGAGAATCTTCTTCCCGAGAGCGTTCTTAGCGCGTCTGAGGTGAAACGTCCACAATCTGCTGTCTGAACTTCTGCGTCATGCCTCAGGTCAGATCATGTCCTGGCCTTTCACGAACGCCCGCCGGCCTGATGGCCCCTGCGTTGTGCCGAAGCGGTTCTCTTGAGATAGCCACAACATGATATTGTTATGCGCCCATGTTCCCTCTCGTCTTCGTCATTCCTCGTTCTCTTGTTTTGTCGTTTCCCTCTTTTCTTCTGGTAGGAAAAAATAATAATCAATACCGTCGCGTTCACACATCAAACATGTAGACACTCCGAATGGGAACGATAATCAAGTTCAGACTATGACAAAACCAGTGGGATTGCAATCGTTCAGACTAATTCGGAATTAATTGAAGCTCGAATTCACGAAATTCTTAAAACTCGGATTTTCGAGGTCGCATACGGCTCGAAATGTTTAAAACTGAGATTTACACTGCTGGAAACTAAACTTTTCGATATTACAAATCTCACCCCCATTAGCATGGATACACATCTGGTAGACCCCCTATAGGGATGGGCGTTCTGATGCGCTCCCTATGGGGATGGACACACCCCTGGTGCGGCCCCTATAAGGATAGCAATCCTCTGGTACGATCCCTGCGCGAATAGATACAATGTGTTTTTGTCTCCTCTCGAAACACAGAAACGCAATTAATATATAGCTCTATTAAACTGATGCAACTCGTATATATAAAATAGATTCGAACATGAGGTGGTGCATGTGTCTAGATAAATGCAAATATTCATTGAATACCAACATGAATACGGCTTATAGAAATCATTAAATTCGACTCTAAATTATAATGATAAAACCGCTGAACCGCTCAATATGTTTGACATTATAACCTTTTTGCTTCCGATGGGCTCGGGAAGTCTGAAGCTGGCCAGAAGACGGCCCAAAAGAGGCCCAAGAAGGCCGGCCCAAAGAGTCGCCAAGAGTGCTCCAACAGAGCCGCAAGAAGCCGTCTGAGACCCTCCGAGGGGGGCCCGAATTCCACCCTCCCTCTTTTTGAGCCATTGTGCCCAAGAGGCCTCCCAGACCACCCGCAGAGCCCCAAGAGCATGGCTCAAGATAGCCTCCAACAAGACCTTAAGAAAGCTGGGGATAAATTCTGGATGGGCTGGTGGGGACGCGCGAAGCGTCAACAATTATATATATATATATATATACACACACATACATACGTATTTAATTCTCACTGGATTCTAGTTCTGTTATTCATTTAAATCTAAATTTAAATGATCGAACGCCGGGCACGTCGATTCACTGCATACATTAAATCTAGATCAGCATGATTCCCACATGCCCCCTCCATCTTCATCATTTAAATCTAGATTAGAATGACTTGCATACACGTCATCTATCTTCATCATTTAAATCTACAAATGATTTCCTTCCACAGACCTGACCTAGAACCTAGATTTAAATGATTTCCTCCCGAGCCGAATCCTAAACAACCTCGAAAATCCGAGCCCTGAGCGACCACGAAAATCAGCCCTGAACGATCTCTAAAATCCGAGCCCTAAACGACCTCGGCATTTTGGCTCAAGGCCAAAGCATTTTGGCTCAAGGGCCGCCCGAAGGCCCAAGGCCCAGGCCCACGGCCCAGGCGGCGTCACACCTGCTCACTGTACTTACCATTGCTCTTGCTCTTTCCTTCTCTCCGACGTCATCCCATGCAGCTCGACATTGCATCGACGTCTTCCTTGGGGGCCGGTGTCGACTCTTGTGCGCCGGGAACACCTGTCCAGCAGTTGTTCAAACAGCACCGCATCCACAGTCCGCTGCAGGAAATGGACCGGCTCGAAGGCGCCGAGAGCACTCTTGCACGTCAGCAGCGGTTCCAAGCTCAACTGGCCGGTGCCGGTGGCAGCAGCAGCGACGACAAGAAGATCCTGGGAGAGTTTGTGTCGATGAGCGCCTTCAGAGAGATCCTCAAGGAACAGCTTGACCCCATACGCCAGGACATAAACGCGATCGAAACGCATGGAGTCTCGCGTACAGATCTCGATGCTAAGGTTGCTCCAATTTCCAGCGCCATCAACGACACCACGACGCGTCTGGAGATCCTGGAGTGGCGGGATGCTTCGCGAGCGCCTACTCCAGGACCATCTGCAAGGACAGGGTCGGAAGCGAGCATTGGCACAAGCACATTCGGGAAATTGCAAGCTTTAGAACGTGAAGTTCAGCAACTCTGACGCCAGGGTGGCCCCAGAGTTCCTCGCGATCCGAACGACAAGCGCACTGTTACAACAATCTTTGGGAATCTGGATGGGTTCACTATGACGCATACGGCCTCCACATGGTTGCGCGATCAGCTATCGCAGCGTGGTGGCCCTTTACCCCATAACATGCACATGAAAAGGGACTCCACCAACATTCTGTTCGCGGAGTTTTCGGATGCGACAGACAGTGACACAGCAGTGGCACTTATCAGGAGCACCCGTCTTCAACATAATGGTAAGGATATCTGGGCGCCACCCGACAGGCCGCCATTGGAGCGCGCGGCGCGCAATTACTGCTTCGGACTGAAGTACCTGTTGAACGACACTTTCGAGCTCCCTTACATCATCAAGATCACGGACTCCTCTCCGTACGAGGTCAGCGCGGGCGGAGAGCCCGCTCTTACAGCGACGGCGGCCGGCAATACCGCGAAGAAGGAGCGGGCCGACACGTGAAGGAACTCCAAGAACACGAAGGCCTCAAGGAGCTGGAAGATAAATGCAGCGCTGCACTTACTCGGCCCCTTGGCGGCACGAACGGTCAGCCGAAGGGGAAATCGAAAAGGCATTAGGAAACGCGGCATCTGTCAGGTACAGCCCAGCCTAGCATGAGAGCCCGCAGCGATGGACCACATCTTTTTCAGCTTGCTGTTCCTAGTATTGGGCGTCTCTTGGGCAAAGATACCGTTACGCCTTCAACTACGGAGCCGCACTCATTTTCTACAGCAGGCACGGGCAAAGATACCAGGCCGCCACACCTACATGCTTCATTTTTGTGTACATATTCATCTCCATCCTCTATTTTCCCAACTCCTTGTGCTACGATTTATTCCTCCATTTGTCCAGCTTCATTGTCTCACTCTTCCACGCGGCTGCACGCGCGGTTCCAGCCTCGACGAGAATGTCAACCATTTCGCACGCAGATGTTTGGCACTTGGACTGTCGAAGGCCCCCGTGACGATTCATATGTCAAGTTGTATGAAGTAACTGCATCAATGGCTGCCCATCGCATCACCGTCTTGGCCAAACAGGAGACTCAATTATACGGCTCCGAGCATTACGATTACGATGGGTTCATGGTTTGCTTATCTGGGGAGCCTGACGATGCAAAACGTTCTGTAGCGGGGGTCGGCTTCATCGTTGCTCCATGGGCCCGCTCTGCTATAGTAGCGTTCCGGGCGGTATCACCACGATTGGCGTCTTTACGAATCAAAGTGCAACATGGCATTTTGACGGTCGTGTCGGCCTACGCCCCACAGAGCAAACACGATAACGATGTCCGCCAATCTTTCTTCGCAGAATTGCTGGGAACAGTGCGGCCGACGACACAACACAGCACTACGTTTGCAGTGGGCGACTTCAACGCCAAGTTACTCCAGCAAAATTCTGGCGAAAAACAATACATTGGTCCACATCTCTTTCTTGCTGATTCTCTTCACAGTTCCGTGCATTTGACAAGCACATCAAACAGGCAACTTCTGCTTGAACATTGTGTCGCTCCGGACATGGTTATGGCGAATACGTGTTTTGGCATTCTGGACGATCAGCGAGTTACATGCAGAGATCTTGGCGCGGCCCCAATGGACGACGATAGTTCGCCGGATAAGTTCGCTCAGATCGACCATGTGCTTTGTCATACCTCTATGCTTTCTTGGGTGAAGCTCTGCGGAACGCACCGGGGCGTTGCTCTGAACAACCACCATTATTTGTTAACGGCGGAATTTGGCTTACAATCTCAGACTTCGGAAGCACATACACGACCCCACGTCGACAAAGCTTCGGTGCGGGACCCGGCCTTGCAGATCGATTTCGCGAAGCGTTTTCACAGCAAGTGGCACTATTTTAGCGTTGCAAATTGTTTTCTCGACGAAACTGCGGCGCAAATCGCAGATACGTTGCCTCGCAGGCTCAGCCGGCCCAGCGACGTTGGACATCGCAGGCTACCTTGGATCTCATCGAACAAAAAAACACTTTCAAGCGAATGGGCGACACTCGCAACGAGAGCTCTCTCAACAAGGCGATCCGGAAGGCAGCGGTCAGTGGATGAGCGATTCTCAAACAGCTACGAAAAAAGCCTCGGACAAACACGCTGGAACCAGGGACATGAACAACAACTTGACCGATACCGCGAGCCGTCCGGATGCTTTGGCCGACTACTTCGAGAAAGTGCAGTGGCAAGTTACTGCCCCAGAAATGGTTCCAACAGCTACAGCCCTCTTGGTACAGAATTGCCCATAGACGCAGGTCAAGTTACATTGAACGAACTGATTTTCGCGTTGAGAATAAGGGGGGGGGGGGGGGGGGGGGGAACAACAAAAAAAACAAAAAAAAAAAAAAAAAAAAAAAAAAAAAAAAAAAAAAAAAAAAAAAACTCCTGATGACATTAGTTTGCTGACCTCTGCAAGCGAACACATCTCACCATCAATCAGCGTCAAATAAAATATTAGAAATTCACAACACTCAATGCCATAAAAACTGACTGCGGCGAAGAAAGCGGCCGTCCACTTTTCCTTGCCGCCCCCCTCTCGCTTTTCAACTTCTCCGGTTCTGCCGCGACTGGAATCGTTACCTTCTGTCTGTCCGTCGCCCCTCCTCCTTCTCCATTCTCCTGCCGGTCTTGCACGGCGCGTGGTTCGCAGCAGGGCGTTTTCCTGCGGTGCGCGTTCGGCGCCTCCTTTTCCCTGTCCTCCTCCATCCTCCTCCTTCTCCTCTCCCTCCGTCGTCGTTTGCTTGCTCCCTCTCGCCCCCCCCCCGCCCCCCCCCTCCCCTTCCCTCCTCTTTCCCCCCTCCCTCCCTTCCCATCTTCTCGTTCCCCCCCCCCCTTCCTCGGGCAGGTCCGCTGCCTTCCAGAAGTTTCAAGTTTGTGGTCCTTGTCTTTGTTTGCCCCCGCTCTCTGGCCGCTTCCTTCGCCGCAATGCAAGTTTTTTATGGCATTGAGCCTCGTGAATTTCTTTCCTTTTATTTGACGCTGATTGATGGTGAGATGCGTTCGCTTGCAGAGGTCAGAAAAAAATGTCATCGGGAGCTACTTTTTTGTTCTTCATCTCTCTCAACACGAAAATCAGTTCGTTCAAGGTAATTTGACGCGCGTCACTCGCAGACCGTAACTCGTAGAACTTCCCTTAGCTAGTTGCTGGAAGCTCAAGAGAAAATCCGGGGCGCCGGAGAGCTAGTTGGCAAGAGAAATCTCGACGGATCTTTTCGTGACTTTTGGTCGGTTGAAAATTTAGGTCTCGAAATTCAACCATTCGTTAGAATTCTAGTATTTGTTCCCGTGATATTCGATCCTATTCCCGCTCGCCGTCTTGATATCAGCTCGATCGGATAACTTTTACTGCCAAAAAGCACACGAGCGGGATCGGCTGTTTCGAGTTATCTTGACAGGCGTTCTCGTTTTTTGTACTTAACTCGAGCTGTAGAGAAACTACAAGGCTGATAGTTACAGAAACCGATTCAAAATCATCAGACGCGCTCGTGCGTCGAGTCGAGAGGTCTGAACTCGGTCTACTACTCGAGCTAAGTTCGCGAAACTATTCGTATGTTTCAAGTCATCTTGACAGGTGCCGTCGGTTTTCCGTCTCAACTCGGGCCTGGTACTCACATAAACCGATCCTGATCATCAGGCGCGTCTGTCTCTAGCATCAAGAAATCTGGAATCGGTCTACTACTCGAGCTAGACTGCGAAACTTTCGTATTCTACGAAGAGTGTTCACATATGCTGCCGATGTGTGGCTTAACTCGAGCTGTAGTAAACCTACAGAGCTGATACGCATACGTCACCGATTCAGAATCATCATGCGCGTTCGTCTTTGGGATCCAGAGGTCTGCACTGGGTCTGCTACCCGAGCTATGCTGCGAAGCTATTAATATTATTCGAGTCATTTTGAAAAACACTGTCAATTTTCTGCACATAACTCGGGCTGTAGGGAATCTCCAGACCTGCTACTCACAGTTTTTTTTACTGATATTTTTATAGTTTATGTATTGTTTATTATTATTTTTATTTTTTGTTCATCGGCCTCGTTAGCGCGAACAACCTCACCTCTACTGAAACAGCCGGCTGCCGCGAACACGCCTGCCCTGCAGCGAAAACCACCGAAGGCGCGCGGAAACGGGCACGGCTCTCTGCGAAAGGGGGGAGGGAGGGGGAAAGGAGAGGGAAAGAAGGAGGGAAGGAAGAAGGGAGAGGGAGAAGCACAGCAGCAGACAGAAGACGACGAGGGGGAGGAGAGGGGCGGGAAGGAGGGAGAAGGGCCGAGCCCTGGATCGGCAATCGCGCCAAAAAAGCGCGCGCGAGGTGATCCACACCCGGCGGCCAGAGGAAGGGAGGAGGGAGGAGGAGAAGACGGCAACCGAACGAACGACAGCAGAGAAGGGGGAAACAGGAGGGAACGGGAAGACAAAGGGGGGGAGAGAGAGAGGGAGGGAGCCGGATTAGCCGCGCCAGTCTCGAAAAAACCTCACAGGGTGGCTTGCGAGCGGAATCCGCCAAGACAATGATGCATCCCAGTCTGTGTAGCCGTGCTGCGCCCGGAACACAACGAAAGCCTGCAATCGAGATTGAAATTCGCGGACAGAGTTGGCGGCGACTATAAACTCTGGCAGGATGTTGTACAAACGTACGCCACCAAGAGCAGAGCGAAGGAGGAAGTCTTGAGCTCGAAGATCGCACGGGTCACACAGGCGGCGGCGGCGGCGAAGCCGGGAACGAGGAGGGGGAGGAGAGGGATCGACGCGAAAGAAACTGTGGAAAGAATTGGGACCAAAACCTAAGACAGAACGATGAATTACACCAAGAGTCGCAATGTCCCTCCGCGTACTGAGAGGGGCGAGATTGTAGATTACCAAAGCCTCCAATTCTGTGAGACCAACGGAGCGCAAAAATCGCTTCTGCACGTTGTCGAGCATCTCAAGAGCGGTGCTAGTAGCATGGGCTATAGCAGGCGTGCGATATTCAGCGAATGAAACAACGTGGCTTTTATGTAGCAAGACCATCTCGTGCAGAGAGTGATATCGGCGAGCGTGCAAAAGACACATTATTCGAGAATGACACGCTGCTGCGCACTGTTCGATCGCCTTCGCCATGCCAAGCTGACAATCGAAAACGACCCCCAGAATCTTGAACTCGGAAGAATCCCCGGGTCGCCCGGCAAGAATGCGCGTGCTTTCCTTGCTGGCGTCAAACACAACGCAATTGGCACGACCCCAACAATGCAGCGTGGATTGGCAATCGCGGAGAGAAGCGTGAATGCTGGCATCGCTCACGTGGGCACCGACTGTTTTGACAACGTTCAAATCGTCGGCAAAAACTATATCATCGCAGCCTGTCTCGGAGACTGCGCCGGAAGCGTCAGCGAAGAAAACGTTCCAAAGAATAGTGCCCCAAACTGTTCCTTGGAACACCATGTCCAGCATTTGAAACATGTCAGACAAGGCACCGTTAACTACAACCCGGGCTGTCCGGGGAGCCAACCAACTGCGAATTACTTGAAAGATTGGCTCGGGCATCGGAGCGGCGGCAAGCTTACGCAAGAGAATTTCTGTCTTCACCCGGTCGACAGCACCGGACACGTCAGAGCGATATAAGCCAATTCTCTGGCCGCGAGAGAATGCAATTAAACAATGCGAAACTAACAAAAGCACGGCGTCTCGAGCGCCCTTGCCAGGGGTGTGAGCGCACTGCGAAGCTCCATAAAATCCGCTCGAAATTAAAGGGGCACAAAAGAATTGCACAGAAGTCGCCCCATTGCCTTGGACATCTGAGACGCGAGGTGGATACCACGATCATTCGCAGCATCGTGTGCAGATTTTCTTCTGAATAAAGGGTGGATCCAATGCTCTGTCCAACACCTCGGCCATGCACCTGTGGACACAATACGGCGTGCAAGCTTCACGAATGGAATCGTGAGCTCCCGGCTGCAGATCTTGCGAAGACGGGCCGGGACTCCATCCGGACCAGTGCCACTGTCGGACCGAAGAGCAGACAGCACTCGCTTCGCACTGCGAGAACTGATCGGAACGAACCTCGAGGCCACTAAATTATAAGAATGCTGGCCGGGGAATTCGTTGGTTCCCGGCTCTGGCACGGACCATCGAGAAACGAATTCGTCAGCGAAAAGTTGTGCTTTGCTTTGGGGTTCCAACACCCAGGCACCTGCATTGGAGCGCAAGGAAGGAGAAGAAAACTTACAAGATTTATTGCACAAAGTTTTGCTTAGTTGCCACCATCGCTTTGACCCTCTGCGGAGTGACCTCAACTGCCGTCGCGTCCGAAGAATATACCGTTGAAAAGCTCGCAACAGACCAGCGCTACACCTTTGAGATGCAATTGGGAAGTGCGGCGCCCCAACTGCTGCTACTTTATCTCGCACAAGCGCCAAAGACGGCTCGTCCAGCCAAGGATGCGAACCCCTGAAAGAGATCGTGCTCCTAGGGATGTGCTGCCGCATCAAATCAAGCAAAAAACGGGTCAGAGCTAAGGCTGCTGCATCGGGAGCAAATCCGCCGATCCAGCTCCACTGCGAATTCCGGACAGCTCTCCGCATAGCGCCCCAGTTAGCACGACTGTAGATCCAACATTCCCGCTGAACACTCGAAACAGCGAGTGCCGGCAGCGTAACAGAGCAAAGAACAACACTGTGATCAGCGATTTGTGGCGCGACAGTCAGCGAGAACAAGATCTAACAAATGTTGCTGCCGCGTAAGCTGTCGAACTTTTTCGACGAATCCGTGCTCCACGCACCACGTTCGAAGAAATCTGCCCCCTGGAGTTGTCCTGTTCGAAAAACGCAACCATTCGCCATGATGCACATTGAAATCTCCTACAAAAACGGCCCCAATGGCGAGGTGAGAGAGGCTGGCCCACTCCGAAGCTAGGGCTTCCAAGCTCTGCACGTCTCCGTAACCAGGTGGCCGGCACAGTCCTGCACACAAGACCGGACCGCAATCAGAATGGAATAAAAACCACGCAATCTCAGCGGAGGTGGAAGGAGGAAGAGGGGAGAACAGATGAATGTGAGAATCACGCGCGAAAACCAAGACTCCGCCACCGGAGGAATTTCTGTCTCTGCGGCACAATATGGAGTAAGAGGCAAGAGAGGGGGAAGGACAAGAATCATCCAACTTCGTCTCATTCAGACATACAATCGCTGGCAATTCGGGCAAAATCGTGAGACGAGCTTCCAATTCATTTTTGTGAGAGGCAAACCCGTCCACGTTGGCATGGCAAATGGTGAGGCAAAACGCGTCGAGGGACAGTGAGGAGCTGGATTCTCGCAGCTCCCTGCCCCGAGGCGGCGCATTGGAAGAAACTTGAAAATAATCGCGCAATGAACGCTGCGCACGAGAATGGGGAACACAAAGAGAAGAAAGAACGGGAAGAGGGGAAAAGGGAAGAGCAGGACCTGCGACAGCGTGACTACGTAAATGACCCTGCCTTCGGAGCACGGCCTCGTACGAACGAGGGCCGCGACGACGAAGACGCCTTGGTCCCGGGGACCGCTCACAAACGGCTTCGCCGTGGGCGGGTCTCAGTGCGAGCAATGCGTCGCTATCTGAGCTGGCCCCCCCGCTTCCCTACTGAGGAAACGAGAGGGGCAAAAACGGATGCTGAAAAAAAACCTTGCAAATCTTCTGGGCCTGCTCAAACGCAACCGTTTCGCCCACCTTCGCGATGCGCGTCTGCCACTCGATCTTGGCATCCTAGCCGGTTTCTGTCTTCAGCAACTCGGCGGCTTTACGTAGAGCCCAGTCCCTGGCCAAGTTGACCTGCGACTTGGCGGACTTGATGGCGATGGACCGGCCCGACAGCTGAGAAAAGACGAACCGATGCGTTTTTGCGACGCCCAAGAACTTCGAGGCATCCTGCGGCAAAGAGAATTCTACAGGTGCGGCTTGGGCTTGTTTCAAACGCAGAGGCGAAAACTAGCGACACTCTCCTATTTGTTTTGTTGATCGAATTTGTTTCTTGGGCTGAATTCGCAAATGATCTTGAGGTTATGGCATGACATGCACACGTCAAATTTTTAAGTGCAATCGAATTACGTAATAATGAACCTTCCAAAAAAAGTTACTGTTCAATCATATATAGTTAAAACTTTAATTATCCTTATTTTCGATATAAGTTTTGATTATGTTTCTTCTCTTGTTTTCTGTTATTTTGTCTCTCATTATTATTCTTCCGTCGTTCATTTCGTTTTCACTAACGGTCGGCTTTTGATCTGAATGTATTTATTCTTTCAGTTTTTCTATGTTCTGTTTCTGTTTGCAGAATAACAACCAATATAGATAACGTGTACTCTTGTGCACTACCCACAATTTCGCGACCTTACGAAGATTTATCACAATTTCGCGACCTTGCGATACGACCGTTGAGATCAGCCAAAATTTGTGAAATCCAAAATCCGAATTGTGACTTTTTTGTATTTTTTAGAAGTACATGGCAGGGGGCTTTGTGTCCGACCAAGATCGGACGATAGTTGTATAGTTGCGTTTTTTGTAATCAAAATTGTATTCGTTATACGCAATTGTTCTGCAATGTTTTTCTGATCGTTTACAAACATTTGGCAAGCGTGTACATTGCAATAGAGCTTGGGTCTGGTGGTACACTCTCAACCTTTCTTGCCGCCGGAGGATTCGCAGAGCTTCCTGCTATACTTCAAGTCCAAAGAATTAGTAGAAAACGAATACTTTGTTGGCCTCCGCTGATGAATTTAAGGTTGAGTTCAGAGCGCTGAATGCAACAGACGCACGCCCCTGATAATGCTAAATTACATGTCTCCCGGGCAAAAACAAATCACGGTTTACCACCGCGACGCAAATCCGTCTGAACAACGAAATCTGGTAGAAACTTATATTCGAATAATGGAAAATATAATCTGGGCCTTCGAACCCCAAAAAAATGCAACATGATTGAATTGGCGCGGCGCGCACTGGCGGCACAAAAAAATCGCAACAAAGAAATCTGCAAAACACGCCGGTCCGGAACCGACAACAAGGGTGAACGATTCCTAGAATCGCGATGTCTCCGCGATACCAGGCGAGCTATGATCCGAAATGCCAGACGACCGCAAGAACCCGCCGTGGATCATGTTGAATGGTTCAGAGGACGAATATGTTCTTCAGCCCGAGCTGATAGCAAACTGATCTCAAACGGCTTTTTCCCATTGTTGTGCTGAAACGACCCAGCCAAGCGGCGCCTCATCACTTCTTCTGATTTATCTGCAAAGAGTTTTTCAAATTCATGCGCAGCTAGATTGAAGTGAAGGAATTCACCGCCCTTTCGAAGGAAAATGGTAGAATACGCATAATTTTGCGACCTAGATTGAGTTCAGCAGGTTTGTAATTTGTTACAGTTCGAGTTAAGTACAGAACACCGACAGTGCCTCTTTAGAGAAATACGAATGGTTTCGCAGACCGCATTCGAGCAGCAAACCAGCTTCAGACCTTTCGATGCAACAGACAAGCGACTAGCTCAAGCCATTTCGGCTCAAATCACGAAGCTGTTGCGGCACGAACTCAGAAGCTACCATTGCCTGTCGCCGGGGCGGTATTTTGTGGCCAGGGCGGTCCACCACCTCATACACCTCGGTTGTTCTAGTTCGTTCGCAATGTCTGGCGCTGCTGCTGCCGCTCTCTCTGGCGAGGCCTTACCCAGAGCATTTTTCAGACGAATTCCAGTACAGGTGTCGGGAAGGGTCTGTTAAGTCAGATCGTGCTAATGCGAACGCTGCCCTGGCTCGTTCCTTTCGGGGTGCGCAAAAACAGAATGGACCGATGACATGATAGATGCGTGTGAGAGACAATCGCAGGTGGAGTGCGCCCGCCTTTCCAGGCGTCGGGAACGGCAAAGTAGAGCCGAGCGCCGTAGCATCCAGCAATTGTTTTGTTTTATACATCCTCGCGACAATAAGGCTTCCTCACGTGATCTCGGAAGGTCAACATCATACAAAAAGTTGCACGGCGAATGGCACACGAAGAGAGACAGGCGAGAAGCAGCACCAAAAAATATGGATTTGCCCGTGAAGCGCCCGCAGGACCTTGAAAATCGCATCTGGCCTTGAAATGACAGCCAAACGCATAGCCAGAAGCGACAAGAGAGAGGAGAAGAAGGGAGGAGGAGGGAGGGGGAGGGGAAAAGGGAGGGAGGGGGAGGGAAGGAAGAGCAGCAGGCAGAACAACAACAGAGGAGAGCGAGGAGGACGAGAAGGAGCGAGAAGCGCCGGACGCGCGACGGCGAAAACAGTCCCTGCTGCGCTCCGCACAGAGTACAGGACAGGGGGGAGGAGAAGGCGAGAAAAGAAGGGACGACGGACGACAGCAACAGCAGAACAACAAACGAAGGCGGACGGCGGGACCCAACAGCAGCAGGCAGGAGGGAGGATGGGGAAGGGGGAAGGGAGAGAGGGGGGGGCAGGACGGGGGAGAGGAGGAGGGAGACAGAGGCGAGGAGGATCAGCCGCGCCAGTCGCGACACCCGCGAAGAGGATGGAAGGCGAGCGGGACGCGAGGCGAAAACGTGGAGCTCCAGTCATCGCAATGGCAGGCCCGCGCACGGAGGAGGCGCTGAAGCCGCCCTTGAAATCTTGAAACTGACGCTGCGCTGATGACATAATCGGGCAGAAGATTATATATCCGCGTCGCCCCAATAGCAGAATGCAATATGTAATCTGGCGACTCGAAAGATGGCTCCTCCACGTGCCGCCAGTGTCACCTGGAAGCCCGGGGCGGAGGGGGAGAGGAGGCCAAGCGGAAAAACCGGGAGAAGCAGAGAGGACCGAGTCCCAACACCGCCCTGTGGATGACTCCGAGAATGCTGATATCACGCCGCGTGTCTAAAGGAGCCGAATTGAAATGCATCAATGCGTCCAAAGCAGAAATATCGAGCGACCGCAAAAAAAACGCCAGGAGAGCGTCCAGAGGAGCCAGCACCGACGACGGCGCGTGGCTTACAGCACTCGTGCGGTATTCAATATATGACAAAATGTGCGCTTTAAATAAACAGATCAATTCAGCATCATTATGGAAACGGCGGGTACGAAGAAGACTGCACAAACGCCACGAGGCACCAGATACGCACTTGTCGACAGCATCAATCATCAACAGCTTCGTATCAAAATGAATGCCGAGAATTTTAAAGCCGGCGCCCACCGGGAGAGAGCGCGACAGAATGTGCATGCTCTCTTTGGTGGGATCGAAACTAACGCGGTTGGCCTTTCCCCAGTCGTGCAATGACGATTGGCAATAGCGCGCAAGTGTGAAGGCTTCCTCGTCTGTGACAGCTGGCGCAACAGCCTTCCATGCATTCAGGCCATCAGCGTGTAAAACTTCTTCAAACCCAACAGAACGCGTAGCTAAATAAGAATCAGAGAAATAAGTATTCCACAAGGATGGGCCGAAGAAGGTGCCTTGATAAACCATGCATTGCATTGGAAAAGGCTCGGACTCCTGTCCGTTTACCACCACCCGCGCAGAACGAGGGCGAAGCCAGCTCCCCATGAGATCGACGAGTGTGCTTTGGACGCCAAAGGAACGGAGCTTATCACACAAACGATTTCGTTCAACGTGATCGAAAGCACCAGACACATCAGAGCAGTAGAGGGCAACCCGGGAAGAGGGGGAGAAGGGGAGGAGCCAAGAGAGAACGAGGAAAAGGAGAGCGCCCCGGGCGCCATGCTGCTGGCGATATGCAAACTGGCGCGGGCCGAACGCCCCGATCCGTTCCAAACGAAGGATAAACAGCGTGCCAACAATGCGCTCCACGACTTTCGATAGCTGGGCGGTAAGATGCAATCCTCTGTAAGTATATGCATCCGCTGTCGTGTTCTTTTCGTGCAGTGGAAACAGCCAGTGACAGCACCAAGATGCAGGCCAACGAGAGCGCGTTACGATCGATCGTGCTAAAAGACAGACGGGCAAGGCTAGCTCAACGGCGCAAGTCTTAAGCACTCTTGCCGGCAACAGACCAGGACCCGCACCGCTGTCTGCTCTAAGCGTGGCCAAAAAATACTTCGCAGTGCGCACTCTGACACGGAGAAAGCCATCCGGCTCTCGAGCAGCGAGGGGAATAGACAAATCAGAAAACTCATGTAAAACAGGGTCTGGCAAACTCCATTTGCCGACAAAGCTCTTCGCGAATACTTCTGCTTTGTCCCGGCTCTCAACAGCCCAAGACCCGTCTGATCTCTTCAAAGGAGAAGATGAAGGCTTGGCAATCCGGCTTAAAATCGAGTTGGACAGCTTCCACCACAATTTGCTCCCTCGCCGAAGGGATCGAAGCTTAGAGCGCGTGTGTTCTATAAAACTATTATGCGCTTGCAACAAGCCCGCGCTACAACGCTGGCACGCAGCAGGAAAGAACTCAGTTCCTGCGGCGAGGGTTGTTTCCTCAACCAGTTTCAAACATCTGTCAACCAAGGGTGGGAAAAGCGAGGACAGAAGGAAGAAGAAGGGATCGATTCTCTCATAAAGCCAAGAATAATGTCCGTTAAAAGCTTGGCGGAACGCATTGCAATTTGAAATCCACTGCCAATCCTGAGAGCGTAGCCGTGCTTTCAGTAGAGCCCAATTGGCTTCACTAAAACTCCACATCTTCCGCGGGAGGCGCTCAAAGGAAAGAGGAGGAACAGATACTCTGATGGACAAAAGAGAGTGATCACCTGTTGCGCTTATCACTTCCACAGTTAAAATATCTGGAACATCTGTCAAAACAAGATCTAAAAAGATAAACCCCCCGAGTGGGGCGGCGCACCCGCTATGACAAACCTCGGCTCTGCGCAAAAGTCTTCAAATGCATCCCTTCCGGGGTTGTAGAATGGCTATGAATCAACCAAGACACATGATGAACATTACAATCGCCAACTAAAATTGTGCCTACGCTCTGATGCTGAGAACTGCCCCATTCTGAACGAAGGACATCAATAGAAGCAATTTCTCCGTATCGCGGGAGGCGGTACATACATCCTGCAAGGAGAGGGCCAGAATTGCAATGAAATCCACGCCAACTCCGCGGTGGGAGAAATTAAAAGTCTGCAGCACGCGGGAACAAGATGATCAACGACAAAAACAATTACCCCACCGGATTGGTGCGCACTGCCGTTACGAACAATCGACGCACAACCATGCAAACACGGGCACAGAATCGTTTAACCAAGTCTCCGTTAAGCAGAGGAGGAGAAGCGAAAAGAGAGAGTCGAGCAAATAATTCGCCGTGATGTGCACTGAAAGAACGAATCTTAACGCAAAAAAACGTGAGGTCACAAGCATCGACAGATGGTGACGGTTAGGACTGACCACAATCACCATCTGGAGGTAAGGAATTCGAATTAGATGGCTCAGCACGCCCAAAAAATTCATGCAAAGTGCGTTGGCTGAAGGAAGGACGAGGAGGCGAAAGAGACGGAGGTACTCTGGCACCGCCTGGCGAGAATCGAAAATCCGACCCGCCCGACGGAATCTGGGAGTCAAGAGTAAGCCGGCTCGAAACATCAGCGGCTCGAAAATTCCGGCGTAGGGCGGCTCGAAGACTCAAGCGTAAGGCGGCTCCAAAAAATTGACGCAAGACTCCGGCTTGGCCGTGAAACCTGCATCTCAAATCGCCGATGAAACGAAGATTCGGAACGAGGACCTCGTCGTCTCAAACGACGCGGAGGGGGCCGCACACTACTCGCAAAGTGAGGGGCGGAGGAACAAGCAAGAGGACAGGGAGAGGAAGTAGAAGGCGGACAAATTTGCGCGCGACCCCATGCATTCTAGAGAGGAGGCAATTGGAACCAACCTATTCAGATTTGCTTAATCAAGCTTTCTGCGCAGGCAAACTCCCCTGATTCTCGAATCTCCGGGTTTGGGATGTTCTTCGAATATTCTGGAAAACGCGTTTTACGTTTTTTTCCGAAAATCAGTTCCGCAAGTGTTTTGAAGGCCCTAAAAATGTACTGGCAGACACGACATAATCGACTACAGAGGCAAAAATACGGGTTTTGAAACAAATTCTGGCACCGCTGTGAAGCGTCGCTTCGGCGCCCTAGGCAGTTTCCGGAGAGCTCTCTGAGAGCTAGAGGGGTTTAGATTACAAGCTGGACGCTGGTGGTGCCCGCCAGAGCTCCGCCACGGCTGTCCACGACCCTTGCCAGGACACCTTTCTGGTATATATATATATATATATATATATATATTATATAGACACTGGATTCTAGATTTCAAATCATTTAAATCTGGATTCAATGAAAATCGTGAAACGCGTGCTGATTCATATGATATGAAGTTATTAAAATCTAAATTTGAATGAATCTGCTTCTCGAATCACAATCGATCATTTAAATGTGGATTTAAATAAAATACACGCATCGAATCTGAGTCACCCGCTTATGAGAACGAGAGAAAAGAAAAAAGGGTTCGATCAATTCGTTCGAAACAACGAAAAAAAAACTGCAACGAAAAAAAGACAATCAATTCGAAAAACAGAAAAAGAAAGAAAAAGACATGAATTCAAAGAAAACCAATGTCCACTTATATTGGAAATAAAAATGATTTCTGTTTTCGTAATCGAAATCATTGTACCTGCGGAAAAGATGTTCTCACACACTTCGCGACTGCGCAAATTTCGATGGAATCACCTACCTTAGGCGACCAGCCAGACGATTCTATGTTGGTTTATAATGTTTTTGATTTTTAAACCTGTACGTTTCAACTATTCGGCTCAATGCAAAACATTTCTTCCAATTCCTACATCATATTTTCGGTTTGTTTGAAGCGGGAGGCCTGTGTCCATATACATGTTCTTATCCCCATGATGGGTGACCAGCGTTCGAATTTTAGATCGGCGCAAATCAAATTCAAATTAGAGGGTTCAGATGATGCAATGAAACACGCTAATTAATTCATTTGGGAGCAAAATTTCTCGGCATCAAACCGCGCGCGACGCAGATTATTTCTGCAACAGAATTGGTATTCGAGCAAGTCCAAGAGAGAAAAAAAAAAAACAAACAAACGCCCCCCCCAAAAAAAAAAAAAAAAAAACGCCAAATCTAAAAAACGTGGTCCGAAGCGTTGTCCATGCGAACCATATTTCGCCGTCGCCTTCCTTGTCCGCCTTCGCCTCAGTCTTCGCCTGCTCCGCCTCCGCCTCCGCGTCCGGGCCCGTCTCTGCTTCCGTTTCGGTTTCCGCGTCCGCGTCCGCGTCGCCTCGACCTCAGCCGCGGTTTCAGCTTCCGCTTTCGCGCGTCCGCTGCCGCCCGCTCCCATCTCTTCCTCCTCCTTCTTGTCCTGCTCCTTTTGTTTCTCTCCTCGGTCAATGGTAAAATTCGAGGTATTCGAAAGGATTGACAACACGTGAATGTAGCGAAATCATTTTTATCTAGATTTAATGATATGGGAATGAATATGTATGGAAATCGTTTTAATCTAGATTTAAATGATCACAAGTGGATGCAATGTATACGAATCATTTAAATCTATATTTGGATGATGAAGATTCGTCAGATCCCTGGAAATCATTTAAATCTAGTTTAAATCATTCAGATAGGTGACTTGTGTGAAATCATTTAAATCTAGATTGAAATGATGAAGTTGAAAAGGGGCGTACGAAAATCATTTAAATCTAGATTTAAATGAATGTATGTAGTGAATCGACGTGCCCGGAGTTGGATCATTTAAATCTAGATTTAAAAGAATAACAAAACTTGAATCCAGTGATAATATATATATATATATATATAGGAAGAGACTGGAATCACGAGTTTAAAAGTATTAACTCGCGAGTTAATACTTTTTGATCGTTGGTATATATATATACCCCGGATAGAAAGTATTAACTTGCGAGTTAATACTTTTGGTTCGTGTGTATACATATATCACGTATAGAAAAGTATTAACTTGCGAGTTAATTCTATATCTAGAAAACTATTAGAAAAAAAATAAATTCTATAGTTCCGCGCCTTGTCGGCGAAGAGAATAGACGCAACAACGATAGAATAAACGATAGATTGCTTCCTTCCTCGAGGATTTGGTTTCCAGGCTTCAGGATCAGTTTTTGAGAGCATCGAATTACTAGACAGGTTCTTCGAAGCTCAGGCTGCCGGCTGGTCTCCCGGAAGTATTTCCGGGATCGATCGGCCTCCCAGAGCTTACATGCCCGTGTCCTACAGAGGATTCGCTGCGGCTTTGGGGCAGAATTGCGGCAGCGAGGGATCAAAGGTTGCTAAGTTTACCGATTTAGTCCCCTCTATAAATCTGTAAACCTCGGCGGGGACTTTTGAATCCAAGTTACGAATCCAACGACAGAGCGTCGGTAGGGCACGGGCAAAGGAAAAGGATGTCTATATCTGTCATCCATCCCTATTCTCTCTCGATATATTGCTGATATTCCGGAAACGGTGATGTAATTGATCCGTAGTGTTACCTTCATTTGTACCTTCGGTCCGCTCCGTTGGAGAGGGTACACATCCATATCATGTTTATGTTTCTTTCTTTATGGTGGCGGATGGAGTGGTGTTATGGCGTCGGCCACCTGCACAGGGCGCTCGCATTCAACTGCAGGCCGTGCCCTCATTCAATCAATCGCATCTTGAAGATGGGTGGCTCCCCGCTCCAGGAGATTCGTGCGCTCCTGGAGTTGGGTCGAGCAGCACAGGCCAACCTCTCGATGTCGTTCCTTTACAAATCCGAGATGCCCCCGAAGAAGAGCCAATCAAGAAAAGGCCGCGGGGGCAGAGAGGTAAATGCAGCCCGCTTGAGGTGTATGGTGAGCCGATTGCTTTTACATCGCCAGATATGTCGTTACGTGAAATGGTAAATAATTATATTCGCGAGAACGACATGTACGTTCATTCTTTGACACCGTCATCTTACAATGGGATTAAGAATTTTCAGGCGGCTTGCAAGCAATGTAACGATTGCACGAAAACGTGGTGTTTGTCCAGAAAAAAAAAACACAATGATAATTGAAGTCGCTGGAAATTGCACTGGCAACGTAAATCAACGTGACGAGCAGCTAAGGAATGCAAAAAAATACGCCAAGATCACCACAAAGAAAAAAACAGACTGGCTGTTATTACAAGATGGAGTGGATCCGGATTATTGGCCGACAGAGCGTCAAATCACGAACCAACGAGCCAAGAATAAAGTACCTATTATTCATTACGTTGCAGAATGCCTTGGTACTTTCAACATGTTTCTGCAAAATCCTCCGAAAGAGATGCAGGTTTACCATGATAAGAAAATTCTAACTGCAACAAAATTACGTATTCCGTTCTCGTCTGTTCGCAGTGTCGATAAATTGAAGGATCTGAAGGATTTATCGAGTTTCCTAATGGATTTCACGTTCAAGACAAATTACCATGGTTTGGTTTTGGGCGCTGCAGGTCCGGCTGGTTTGTGGCAAAATCAAACAACTGGAGAGCCACATATGCGTTTTTTCCCATGCGTGTTCATGTTGGCAGATGGGGAAGACGAAGACGCTCACATTATGCTTGCCGATTTTTTTTTCGATATCGCTAAAGATGTGGGCATGGAAATACGAGATGCATATTTGGATTGCGCATGTTTTCATATTATCGAGAGGAAGAATCATGGAGCAAGCTTACATTTACATCGATGTTTGCAACATGTACGCACAAATCTGAAAGCAGAAAGTAAAAAGAAAGATGAAGAGAGTGGAAATTTACGGTTATCACGTCAGGAGTTACTACCGTATTTGACGCATTTATTCATCATCAGCATGGATGCCGAACGATTTAGAGTTCGAAACGTTTTGAGAAGAAATATTAACACGAAATATGGGTTCCCGAACAATTAAGAAGTCTAATTGGGATCAACCGGAATTTGCCAAATATTTAAAGAATTATATCCTCATTTGAAAAGACGGTATTATCCGTGCAACATGGGCATCCGATCCGGTCTTGGTGCAGTTCCACACGGTTTTACGACATTTACGGCAAACACTATCGAACGGCAACACGATTATTAAGGAGTCTGTTCGACGTCGGATACGAGAAATTCAATGCAGCGGAACTCATGGCACAAGTATGCGAAATAATGTCTGCTCGAATTATAAAGGGCCGTTACGATAATTTAGTCGATCGAATTACCGAACCATGGTCGGGTTCACGGAAATGAAATGGCCAAAACGAAAGGTTTCGAAGGAGCTTGCGGCAAGCTTCCACGCGTGTCTGCATGCGTGCAGGCACTTACGTCAGAAAGCAGGAAACATTCTTGCCGTCAGTATGTGCAAAGAGCAGGTCATTCTGAACTTTCGATATTCATCAAAGCTGTCCAGACGGAGCATTTTGTTGACCGCATTTCCTCAGGGCTCAAAATAGGAAAAGGCCCAAAGCCAAGGCAAAGGCATCCACGGAACTTTAAAAATATTGCGCGCCCCTGCCCGTGATTTGGCCATAAAAATATTCCATCACAAAGTAAGAAATCAAATGCATGGAAAATTGAAAAGAATCAAAATTGACAAAATATTTCGAATCATTCAAAAATGCACTCAAACTATTATCCGATAATGTTTTCGATGATAAATTGAATCGGGCAAATCAAGCCAATTCGATGAAATATTATGAGACTAAATAAACACCTACTGGCGCTAAATGCAAATTTACGAAAACACAAATTTCAGAGAATCGAGATCCCAGGTGACAATAATTGCCACGTCCATGCGTTTGTTAAAACTGCAAATCTTGATTTGAAATCGTACCAACATGCATTTTTTGAAGTAATGTTCTTTAATCTTTAAGAATTTGCATTGCAATTTAAATCGTTATGATGATTATCTTCAAAATATGAGGCAACCTGGTTCGTGGGATGACCAATTAATTTTAATTGTTCACATTTAACTTTACGTCGATTACGTCTTTATCGGACAACGAAACTGATCCAAAGATTCAGATCGACCCACCGGAATTAATTGCAGAAGACATGCGGGGAAAACGTGTTTGGATTCATCACGACGAAATACATTTCGAAAACACAACCACAAATGAAGCAAACCAGGCTTTCTCAAACATTCCTGGATGTGTGATGCAGAACAAATTGGCAATCCTCGCCAATCAAGAAAAGTTGGAAAACAACAACCAATTCTGACGAACGTGCTGAAGTGCTTTGCTCAGCAAGCGAAACGCGAACGAAAACGGCACGAATTCGCGATGTTGTTGGGCAATGCACAACTGTGTTCTGCAAATGATTCACGTCTTTGTGTTCTTTGGGGTGCTCTTTCTTTGACGTACACTGTTTGCTTGAACTGCAAAAACGCAGACCCAACAAAACGCGGTGTGATTCGAGAATCCACGCACAATTTTCAAATGTTCGCTTGTCACATCGTCCGCAAAAACGAATTATCAGAATGAAATGTTGCTGCGGACTAGTTCATAAATCAATTTTAGATGCATATTTTCAATCCAAACAATACAAATTTTCTCGGAACTAGATTGTCTGCTGCAATAGTCCTTCATGTTTATTTTCTGTTTTTGTTTCCATGGTTTTTTGTTGGTTACGGTCTCATTTTTTTTATTATTTACGTTGTTCTAAATGATATATCTTGTTTTGAAAAAAAAATTTCAGACACATCAGCGCTGCGTCAATGTAAAACATGGTTGACCGACAAAACTTCTGGAAACAACAAATTAAAGCAAAAAATGCCACAGAATTGAAAACCGGCATAATTTTGAGGACGGACACGTCGCATTTGCACCGATACATCCATATGGCTAATGTAAAAGACATTCGAGTAATTGAACAGCAAAAACATTTCACGTGCAAACAAAAAACCAGAAATTTAGGCACCAAAATGCCGCAAGAAACATTACGTGATCCTATATTTTTGTCTCTTACCCCCGTTAAAAGCAGATTTCAATTTCTCTACAATAATTTATTTCAATGTTGCATAGCTGTTTTCTTCCCGCAAACAACATTTGAAATAGAAAAAATAATTTATGTTTAGAATAGATGTATATCCCACAACATTCTTTTTTTTCTATGTATCTCGTAACAGCAGATGAGTCTCACCACACGCTCAAGTAAGTGAAGGCAGCACGGCTACGACTGTCAAAAAGGGAAGCACAAAGCAGAGGAAGAAGGAGGGAGGGGGGAGGGAGGGGGAGGGAGCGAGAGAGGGGAGGGCCGAGCCCCGAAGAGGCAACGCGCAACGCGCGCACCCTGCGCTCCACGCAGAGCGGCCGGGGGGGAGGAGAAGGAGAAGAAGGGGAGAGGAGAAGAGGGAAGACGAGAGAAAGGAAGAGCTAACCACGCCAATCCCGACACCCACGGAGCGGGTGCGAAGCCAGCGGGAGGCGGGGGGAAAACGAAACCGGCCAGTCGTCAAAAAGGCGTGCACGAGCACGCACGAGATTTTGAAGGCGAGATTGAAATACGCTGACACCACGAGCGGAAACAATAAAGTCAGGGAGAAGGTTATATATGCGAACGGCACCAATCGCTGAGCGTAGGAGAAAATCTGGTGCTGTGAAGGGCGGCTCCACCAAATGGTGTCTGTGTCTTCTGGGAGCCCTGGCCGGCGGCGGCGCCGTATCCAGCTTAAAGAAGTTCTGAAAGCACGGAGGACCGAGTCCCAGAACAGCTCTGTGAATGACGCCGAGTATGCTTATGTCACGACGAATGCAAAGGGGCGCCAGATTAAAATAAAACAAAGCGTCCGCGTCTGTCACACTCAACGAACGCAGGAAGCGAGAAAGGAGAGCGTCGAGAGGAGCTAACACAGAAGACGAAGCATGATACACGGCTGAGGTTCTGTATTCAATGTACGACAAAACGTGCGCCTTAAATAAACCGATCAATTCCGCATCGGTGTGAAAACGTCTGGTGCGCAGTAGTCGCTGTATTTTCCAAGAGCACTCTACAACGCAGCTGTCGACGGCCTTGGACATGAGAAGTTTGGTATCGAACAAAATACCTAACAATTTGAAATCGTCTCCAGCAGGCTGCGCGCGTGACAGAATATGAAAACTCTCTTTGTCCGCGTCAAACTGTACTCTGTTCGCGCGGCCCCAAGTGTGGAGGGACGATTGGCACCGGCGCAGGGAAGAAAAACCGTCCACATCTGAGACGCTCGTGGAAACAGCACGCCATGCATTAAGGTCGTCTGCAAACATACCCTCTTGAAAGCACTCTGCCCGGATGGCCATGCAAGCGTCAGCGAAAAAGGTGTTCCAAAAAGGCGGCCCCCAAACAGTGCCCTGGAAAACCATGTTTTCCATGCTGAATGGGCGAGAAAGCTGGCCTCCAATCGCCACTCGCGCCTTGCGTCGGCGAAGCCAGCTGGCAAAGAGAGGCAGCAGCTGGGGGGGCACGCCGGCCGACTGCAGCTTCGCACACAAGATTTCAGAATCGACTCGGTCGAAAGCACCAGAAACATCAGAGCAGTATAGCAAGATACGGGAGCCAAGGGAGAGAGGAAGGAGCCAGGAGAGGACGTAGAATAAAACTGCGTCTCGTGCCCCATGTTCGCTACGATAAGCAAACTGCGACGGCCCATAGGCACCTAAACGCTCGAGGCGCGGCACAAACAGGCTACCGATGATGCGTTCTACTGCTTTAGATAATTGCGATGTTAAGTGCAGACCTCGATAGTTGTCTGGGTCTGACAGAGCCCGGCGCTTGTGGAGAGGGAAGATCCAGTGTACGCACCAGGAAGCTGGCCACTGAGAACAATGGATGATCTGCCGAGCAAGAAGGCATACTGGCAATGCTAATTCGCGTGCGCAAAGCTTAACTCGAGCAGGAACCAAATCAGGCCCAGTGGCGCTGTCCAAACGCAACTCCTGGAGCACGGCCCCGGCGACACGCAACCGCACTTTTAAAAAAGCATTCGAATCAGTCGGCACTAAAGGAGCATTAAACACAGAAAACTCATTTACCACAAACAATATCTGGCAAACTCCATTTGCTAGAGAAACTTGATGCTAAAAGCTCTGCCTTTTCTATGCTGGTGATAGCCCACGATCCGTCTGGATACTTCAAAGGCGAGCTGCTTGGTTTTCCTGTTCTGCACAAAATAGAATCAGAAAGTTTCCACCACTGCTTGCTGCCACGGCGCATGTTGCGGAGACGCAACCGCGTGCGCTGAACGAAAGCCTCGTGTGCAGAGAACAGGGCATCACTGCACCGGCGGCAAGCGAGGGGGAAAAAATCCGTGCCAGAAGCGCGCCTCTTCTCCTCAACTAATCGCACACACTCCTCTGTGAGCCAAGGGTGTGATGGCCGGAACGACACAGAAGACTGTGGTATGCACTCGCGCATTAAAGACAAAAGAATATCTGTGAGACGCTCTGCTGCTGCATCTGGTGGCTGCTGAGAAATCCATTCCCAACTGTGCTCGCGAATGCGTCGCCGAATCTGCGACCAATCCGCCTGACCATAATGCCAAACATCACGATTGAGAACTTCGAGCGAGAGCGGAGGGCCAGAAAATCTGATCGACAAGCCGCGATGATCGGCGATTTCACTAACCACTTCTACCGTTATAATTTGAGGCAAATCAGTAAACATTAAATCAATTAAATATGGACCTCTGGTAGGAGATCTGACACGCTGAAAGAGGCCAGTCTCCTGAGCCCAATTCTTCAAAAAACAACCTTCAGGAGTGACAGAATGACTGTACCGGAGCCAATGTGTATGGTGCACGTTAAAGTCGCCGACGAGAATAGCACCGACAGCCTGCGCACTCAGACGAGCATACTCACAGGTAAAGGTTCGCAAAGAATCTACTTCTCCATACTGGGGATGTCTGTACATGCAGCCCAAAAGAATGGGTCCGGACGCGCAATGGACAAGAATCCAACATATTTCCGCCGAGGGTGAATTGAGAAGCGCAGAACAAACGCCATTCAGAGTCTCGTGCACAAAAATGCTACACCTCCGGCCTGCTGGTGACTATCGCGTCTCGCAAGCAAACTGTAACCAGGTAGCTGAGGCGCCAAAAGCGAAGTATTAAACCAAGTTTCGGTGACACAGACGACGTGAGGAGTGGAAAAAAAGAGACAGTCTTGCCGACAGCTCGCCTGAATGGGCATTAAAAGACCGTAAATTGAAGTAGACAATGGTGAGATCAGTAGCGTCGGCGTCGGCTGGGAGTTGCCACAGCCACCGCCCGGAAGGAAAAAATACGAATTCGATGGCTCAAAACGCCTAAAAAATTCGTGCAGCGTGGGTTGAGAGGGAGCAGGACAAGGAGAGGCCGACGGAAACGGAAAAGGCACAACGGGAGGTAAGCCGGCTCGAAAATCGCCGGTTAAGGCGTCTCGAAATTCCGGGGTAAGGCGGCTCGAAAAAATTCGGGCTAAGGCGGCTCGAAAAATTCGGGCTGAGGCCGCTCGAATTCTCCAAGGTAAGGCTGCTCGAAATATCCGGGCTAAGGCGGCTCGAAATATCCGGGCTAAGGCGGCACGAAGAAATGAGCGGATTCCGGGCGCAATGCTCAGTGCGACGTCTGAGAGACGAGGCAACTGATCGAGGGCCTCGCCGTCGAATTCGACCTTGAGGGGGCCGCGCGCTACTCACAGAGTGAGGGGCAGCAGGACAACCAAAAGGAAAAGGACAAGAAAAAGAATGTGAACAAAACTGCGTGCGACCCCGCGCTCTCTACAGAGAAAGGTCGCTATGCGGCGCTTAAAGCTTGCCTGTCAAATCCGTTGGTTCCTGCTTAAACGCAGAAACAGCGTCGACCGTCACTACGCGAGACTTCCAGTCGATCTGAATGACACTCTGAGGAGCCCTTGTCTTCAACTTTTTCTCGGACTCGCGCAAGGCCCAATCTCGAAAGGCGTTTAATCGGGATTGGCGGGTTTCACAATCAAGCGGCCAGAAGAAGTCTGAAACACTTTTCCCTTGCCACCCACAAATTGCAGAAATGCACGAGCATCGCGTTCGCTTGCGAACTGCGCAAACGATGCCTTTGACATCTGCTGACTGTTCCGTGGTCCACTGAAAAAATGCCCAAAATGAGTCGGCTTCACAGAAGGACTTAAATCATTCACAATCTTGGTCAACTCCTCGACGCGCTTGCACGGGTCAAGAGTGTTGAACGCAATCTGCAAGTTCGAAACGTCCATGGAATTGAGAAGGGACAAGTGTCGCGCACTCAAAACTGATGACGAGGATGAAACCGGTCGAGATTCGAGTGCAGAAAGGCGAGAACGTACATCGGCCATCTCGTCCTTGATCGAGTCAACCGCCCTAACGATCTCCATCTTCGTCGCCTTCATGATGTTAATCTGGCTTTTGGTGACCTTCTCTTGCCAGGGACGACATAACATTTAAAATTCTGTCCAACTTCTCCGAATCCGTCAAGGGTGCTCCGCTCGATGCCGCAAGCAGACCGGTTCCACACTGAGAAATGCTCGACTCCGCCATCACGCTCGCCGTCGCATGCAGGGGGACCGCGCCCTCCCCTGAACATGCACCGCTCAAACCGATAAAATCGGGAGCGGGAGCGCCAACCGAAACGGCTGCGCTCGGCGGGGGGCCCGGCGGAGCACTGCCTGGCGGCGTGCTCGGCGGGGCCTCACTGCTCAGAACACCTCGGAAAGGTGGAGCAGGAGCGAATCCGCCAGCTGAGACGCTGGCCGACTCATCCATCTGCGTCAGCGCCTCTGTCTTGCGACGACTCTCCGGCGAAAACGGCCTGTACAGCAGCCTTGCGCGCTGACAATCGCGCCTCTCGTGGCTCTTCTCGAACTGATTCTTCACGACGCCAGGAGCTGCACCCGAACCAGACATGGCGGATCTATCGAAGGATCGAGACTAAACGCTCCAGCAGGAGCTCACTAAAACTGGTGGGCGACCGCCCCGGCGACAGGCAAAAATAGACTGCCTTTAGGTTGGTAGCTTGAACTCGTGCCACAACAACTTGAGCCACAACAACTTGAGCTCCTAAATATTGCTGGAAATCGAGACGCAATCTAAAAAAGGCTACTAAAATACATGACAACATTGATCTAACTGGAAATGACAAACCGCTAGAACATTGCATGCCGAACCCTTGCAAAAAATAAACAGTTTTTCTGTTTTCTATTCGTTTATTTTTTTTTTGAAAATGGGTTTCAACGAAATGTTGAGGGAAAAACATGCTTAAATTGCGTGGCTGCGATTTTCCCTTTGTGTGCATGAAAATCCTTTCATATATGCACTAATTCATTTTCTTTTCTTTTTTTTTATTTTTATTTTATTTTGTGTGTTTTAATTTCACAATTTTCATAATGTTTACCACGAATATGTTGATTATTCTAAATTTCAATATCTACAATTCTAATTTATTAATTTTGTCAAAAATTCAATTAGAATTTACATATTTTTTGTATCAACATATTTTTTTTTTTTATGTTGTATTTTTTTTAAGAAAAAAAATAACAAGTTTTCAATGGATGCACATCCACGGTTTACATCGAATTGCGGAATTAACTGTCAAGCTTGCGCACAACAACGCGTATGTTCGTAACTGGGCTGGCTGGCTTGCAAAAGGTCGTGTAACTGGCCTTCTTCGCTGGCGAGCAATTGCTTTTGTCACGTCATGTTCGTTAATCATGAACAAAAACTACAATTTGTATGAAAATACTGTGCAACTATTTCTGTATACCAACACAAAATTCAAAATCTGAGCATGATTCAGAACAACACAATAATTAACTCGCAAACTAATACGTGTTCTTGTTAATGTGCAATAATAAACATTAACTCGTAAATAATATGTTTCTGTCGCTAAGTGAATCAATACTTTCCTGGAGGGAGATGCGCAAACCCGAGATAAAAATTTTTAACTCACAAATTATTCTTTTGTAACTCGTGATTCGAGAGTTGTCGATATATATATATATATTATATATATATATATACACACACACATATATATATATATATATATAATATATATATATATATAAATATATATATATTATTACTCAAACTCGTATCAATGTAGATCTACACATGCGCACACTTCGATTCAATATTTCTTCGATCGATGTATGTGTATATGTATGTCTGATGTGCGCGCATGTGCGTGTATGCATGTATGTATATATGTATGTGTATGTCGTGCCCGATTTTGATCCTTTAAATCTAGATTGAAAGGAATAACAAAAGTGGAGCTCAATGATAATGATAATGATTTAATATATATAACATATATAAAACATATATATATATATATACACATACATACATACATACACACACAATATATATTATATATATATATATATATTATATATATATATATATAATATATACACGCACACACAAACGCGCACACCACACACACACACACACACACAAACACCACATATATATATATATATATATATATATATATATATATATATATATATATATATATATATATATTCACATCTGTACTCATACTCGTATCAATGTAGATCTACACATGCGCATAATAAGATTCAATATTTCTTCTATCGATGTATGTGTATATGTATGTCTGGTGTGCGCGCATGTGCGTGTATGCATGTATGTATGTATGTATGTGTATGTGTATGTATGTATGTATATATGTATATATACACATATATTTATATATATACACATGTATGTGTGTATATATATATATATACACACACTAGAACCACGCGCGCGCTTCGCGTGCGCTTAGCTCCAGCCCGTGACAGTCTCAGAGTCGCGTGCAGATGCTCACGCACATGCAACGCCAAGAACCACCCACAAGTTGTAGGGTTTTCTGGAGGTCTCCCGGGGGCGTCTTGGGGGCTGTTCGAGCGTCTGAAGGGTTTTGTGGGGCGTCTTGGAGCCTCCTGGAAGCCTCTTGGGAGCGATCGTGGTCTCAGCAGCCCATCGGAGGCGACAAGGCGAGACGGCGACAGTCAGTGATTTCTCTTTAGTTTTGGAAGGGTTTCGGCTTGTCGGATGCGTTATGGAAGGTGTCCTGGGGCCCTCCAGGGCTGTCTTGCGCATCTCTGGAGGCGCCTTCAGGCTCTGGGCACTTCTGGGTGCGCGTTCCCCTTCTTGGGCCTGTCTTGGAACCATCTTGGGGTCCTCTCAAGTCGTCTTGGGCGTCTCAAGAACTACGACCCGCCAGACACTTCTGGGTTTGCGTTCCTCTTCTTGGGCCTGTCCTGCGGCCGTCTTGGGGCCCTTTCGTGCCCTCTTGGGCGTCTCAGGGACTGTCTTGGGGCCTTCTTGGGGCTCTCTTGGCTTATTCATTTGTCTTCGAGCGGTCTTGGGGGCTTCTGGGACCGTCTTGGAGCGTCGGGAAACTGAAATGGCGAAAACTCGAAAAGCCTTCAAAAACCTAAGGGAAATCAGCGATTGTTGCCTCTTCGGGCGCTCTTGGGATGCCTCTTGGGGGCCTCTTGGGCCCTCCATGGGGGCCTTTCGAGGTGAAGCTCGGATTGTCGGTTCGGGTTACCCCTCCTGTGTCCTTATTGGGGCCGTCTTGGAACGCTCTTGGGCCGTCTTGGGCGCCTCGGGCGCCGTTTCGGGGCCCTCTTGGGCCGTCTTGGGGCCCTCTTGGGCTGTGTTGGGGGCTTCTCGGGCCGTCGTGGAGCGTAGGGAACTGAAAAGGCGAGAACCCGAAAATCCTTCAATAAGCGATTGAAAATCAGCAATTGTTGCCTCTTCGGGCGCTCTTGGGAGGCCTCTTGGAGGCTTCTTGCTTCTTGGGGCGTCTGAAAGGCCTCTTGAAAAGTCCGGAGCTGATTGTGGGGTCATCGCTACGGTCATTGGTCGTTTTGGCAGTCCGGAAGGGCGATTTCTGATTGTCCGGGGCCGTCTTCGGGCGATCTTAGAGGCTCCCTGGCGCCCAAGGAGCCCCCCTGAGGCCCTCGGCACACCCATTTGCGGTCGGGGTCGCGGCCCCGAGGTCTTTAGCATGTAGCTTTGCTAATGCGATAAATACCTCTATACATAGAAAACTGATCCGGCTAGACCTGCGTCCCGCTGGGGGCTGCCGGGTCCCGAGCGCGCCTGGAGGGCTCAAGACGGCTCCTGACGTCTTCCAGAGGGCCCCAAGCTGGGCCAAGACGATGGCTGCAAGACGCCCATGGCCCCAACACAGTCCCACAGGCCCCCTTCTCGCCCCAAGACACCCAAAGAGGCCTCCCAAGGGAGCCCCAAGAGGCCAAAATCGCCAAATCCCTCCGTAAACCGTACATCAACAACTTTTCGCCTTCCCGACGCTCCAAGACGGCCGAAGACGCCTCCCCAGATTGCCCCAAGACGGCCCAAGAGGCACTCAAGAGGCCCCCACGACGGCCCAAGAGAGAGCCCGAAGACAGCCCAAGAGGCGCCCAAAACGGTCCAAGGGGACCCCGAAACGGCTCCCGAGAGGCCCCAAGAGTTCCAGGAAAGGCCACAAGAGACGTTCAAACAGTTCCCAAAACACCCCAAGATGCCTCAAAAGGGAGCCTCAAGAGGCCACAATCGCCAAAATCCTTTGGTAAAACGTACGTCTTCAGCATCAACAGCGTCTCGCCTTCCCGGCGCTTTCAGACGGCCCACAACGCCCCCCAAATTGCCCCAAGACGGCCCAAGAGGCACTCAAGAGGCCCCCACGACGGCCCAAGAGGGCCCAAAGACGGCCCAAGATGATGCAATGTAATGCAATCTATGCGGTTCAATCTATGCGGTGCATTCTATGTGGTGCCCAAGACGGCCCCAACACAGCCCCCGAGAGGCACCAAGGACCCCCACAGAGGCATCCAACAGGACACAGCTCCCCAAGAGGCACAAACAAATACTTCAAGAGACGCCAAAACAGGTCCCAAGAGGGGTCAACACTGCTTCCGCAAAACGCCCTGCAAGCCTCTTGGGTCCCGTGGATTAGTACGGCGACGATCAGAGAATACACATACATTTTTTGTTTTATTTATATATATATATATATAAGTATACATACATACATACTGACATATATATATATATATATATATATATATATATATACACACCTATATAGAGAGCCGTGTTGGAGTCCTGTTGGGCTGACCTGGCGCCATTATGTGGGGGTCTCTCGGGCGGTGTTGGCGCGGTCTTGAAGCGTTCCCAGGCACGCTCGAAACGTCGCAAGCTCGAGAAGGCGAATTCCCTAAACACATGGGACAAAATAGCATGGACAAATCAATATTTTTTGCCTGTTGGAGCCATCTGGTGCAAGGTCTTGGAACTCTGTAGGAGCGGCTTCAAAGCGTCTGGAGCCGTCGCTTCGGCCTCCCTGCAGCTTCTGGGGGCCTCTGAAGGCCCTGGGTCGCCACAGCCTTGTTAATTATCCCGGCAAAGCAACCTAACAGCGATGTGTAGAAGCATATCTGAAAGCATTCCCCTTAAGATTCAGATGAAAATCCAGTTGTCGAATTCTGCTGTTCTCGCAGTCGTAGTCGCATTCGCGATGACAGTCGCAGCGGCAACGGCAGTCGCAGTCACAGCCTCAGCCTCAGCCTGCCTCCTCCTCCTCCTCCTCTTTCTCCTGCTCCTGCTCCTCCTCCTCCTCCTCCTCCTCCTCCTCCTCTTCCTCCTGCTCGTCCTCGTTCTCGTCCTCCTCGTCTTGCTCGTCCTCCTCCTCCTGGTGCTCTCTCCTCCTCCTCCTCCTCCTCCTCCTCCTCCTCCTCCTCCTGGTGGTCCTCGTTCTCCTCCTCCTGGTGCTCTCCCCCCCCCTCCCCTCCTCGTCCTCCTCCTCCTCCTCCTCGTCCTCCTCCTCCTCTTCCTCCTCCTCCTCCTCCTCCTCCTCCTCCTCCTCCTCCTCCTCCTCCTCCTCCTGGTAGTCCTCCCCCTCCCCTCCTCCTCCTCCTCCTCCTCTTCCTGGTCGTCCTCGTTCTCGTCCTCCTCGTCTTGCTCGTCCTCCTCCTCCTGGTGTTCTCTCCTCCTCCTCCTCCTCCTCCTCCTCCTCCTCCTGGTGGTCCTCGTTCTCCTCCTCCTGGTACTCTCCCCCCCCCCTCCTCCTCCTCCTCCTCGTCCTCGTCCTCCTCCTCCTCCTCCTCCTCTCCTCTTCTCCTCCTCCTCCTCCTCCTCCTCCTCCTCCTCCTCCTCCTCCTCCTGGTACTCCTCCCCCTCCCCTCCTCCTCCTCCTCCTCCTCCTCTTCCTGGTCGTCCTCCTCCTCCTGGTCGTCCTCCTCCTCCTGCTCGTCCTCCTCCTCCTCCTGCTCGTCCTTCTTCTCCTGCTCCTCCTGCTCCTCGTCCTGCTCCTGCTCGTCCTCGTCCTCCTGGTCTTGCTCGTCCTCCTCCTCGTCGTGCTCTTGCCCCTGCTGAAAATGTGGCCCAGGAATGGGAGTTCTGGGAAGTCGAAGAGCACGAAGTGGCCTACAGTTGGCTCCGGGCATTCAAAATGTGGCCCGGGAATGGAAGTTCTGGGAACTCGAAGAGCACGAAGTGGCCTACAGTTGGCTCCGGGCATTCAAAATGTGGCCCGGGAATGGAGTTCTGGGAACTCGAAGAGCACGAAGTGGCCTACAGTTGGCTCCGGGCATTCAAAATGTGGCCCGGGAATGGAGTTCTGGGAATCGAAGAGCACGAAGTGGCCTACAGTTGGCTCCGGGCATCCAAAATGTGGCCCGGGAATGGAATTCTGGGAACTCGAAGAGCACGAAGTGTGTGACTGTTGCATCCGGCCCTCCAGAATGTGGCCCGGGAATGGCGTTCTGGGAACTCGAAGAGCACGAAGTGTGTGACTGTTGCATCCGGTTATTCTAAATGTGGCCCGGGAATGGCGTTCTGGGATCTCGAAGAGCACGAAGTGTGTGACTGTTGCATCCGGGTATTGAGAATGTGGCCTGGGAATGGAGTTCTGGGAAGTCGAAGAGCACGAAGTGTGTGACTGTTGGTGAAAAACGAGCCCGGCACCTGCCGCCCGGCAACTCCCAACACCTGCCCGGACCCCCCTGTGGAGTGATCTGCTGCTCTCTTTTAATCCCACTAGAAACCTATCAGTCTTCGCTGTTAGGTAAAAAACACAAGGGAAATTACACTGTGCACCTTTCATTTGTGGTAGAGGCCGCGGTCCGGGGGGCCCGGGCCCCGGTGCGCCGTTCTGTAGGAGCGGCTTCAAGGCGCCTGGAGCCGTCGCTGCGGCCTCCCTGCAGCCTCTGGGGGCCTCTGAAGGCCTCGGGTTGTCGAAACCTTGTAAAAACCTATGGAAAATGACACTGTGCACTCCCATTTGTGGTAGAGGCCGCGGCCCCGGGGGCCCAGGCCTCGGTGCGCAGTCATATGCATATACGGCCGTAAAATCTAACCAGGACCAACTTCATGTTTGAAAATCTAGACTGGAGTCATTCGATACCACCAGATCTGTACATTCCAGCGTCTATATATATATATATATATCAATACGATGTACAAGTGGCACGTGTGTGCCCAGGCTCATACAAAAACATGAAAGGGCGTTTGGAGCAGGAAGACACCATAAAGTCACGATCTGCGTGAGGGGTGCGTTGTAGTTGTTGTGTGTGTGTGTGTGTGTGTGTGTGTGTGTGTGTGTGTGTGTGTGTGTTCTGTCTGTCTAGCGTGCGATGTGTTGGGTGTGACTTGTCTCTGAGTGTGCATGTAATTCTGAGGCCCCAGGAAACCCAGGAGGCCCCAGGCAGCCTCAGGCCCCAGGAGACCCCAGGCTCCAGGAGGCCCCAAGAGGCTGCAGGAGGCTGCAGGCCCCAGGCCCCAAGAAGTTCCAGGAGATTCCCAGGAGGCTCCAAGGCGGGGTCTGGGGCACCAGAAGGTACGTCGGGGCTAGATTTTCGGAGGATATCTCAGGCGAAACCGCTATTCTCTGAGAATCGGGGTCAAAATCATTGAAACGACATGGTGTTTTTGAAGGTTTCATGTCAGAATGTTGAAATTCCCATATGCTTTATAACCCTCACGTCACGATCTGTGTGAGGGGCGCCGCCGATCTTCAACATGTCGAGGATGTCCCTAGCGAGACGACCAGAAAAATCGCGGACGCGGCGCGGCATTTAATTAATCGCCTCTGCGCTCTACTCCCTCGGAGAGGTGCGTATGATACTATATACATTCACACACTACAAACATACATACAAACATACATACACACATACACATACACACAAACATACATACATGCATACATACGTAAATACATACATGCATGCACGCATGATCACCACTTTATGATCACTTGCACACTCACTCACACTCCCTCGATCACTCTTACTCACTCACCACTCACCCACCGACCTACCCACACACCCACCCACTCACACATAATCACCAACATCAACATCATTCTCACTCACTCGCTCATTGATTCAACCACTCGCTCACTCACTCACTCACCCACACCCACTTTTGAGGAAATATCAGGCGGGAGCCTCGTCTGTGAACGAATTGCGAAGAAGTCTCAGGCGGGAGCCCCCTCCGTATGGGGTCCTCCGCTCATGTTATACATCCGACCGCGTCATCGGGATCCTGTGATTGTCGTCATTTTCGGTCTCTCCGAGCGGGCCATCGGGATCCTGTATTTGTCGTCTTTTTCGGCCTCTTCAAGTTCGAGTATGGAGGAAGTCTCAGGCGGGAGCCCCGTCTGTGTGTGAACTGCGAGGACGTCTCAGGCGGTAGCCCCGTCCCCAGGGGGCCCGCAGCTCATGTTTTAAATCCGAGCGGGTCATCGGGATCCTGTAACTGTCGTCACTTTCGGGCTCCCGAATCCTGATTATGGGGGAATTTTGAAGCGGGAGCCTCGTCTGTGAGTGAATTGCGAGGAAAGCTCAGGTGGGAACACCCTCTATGGAGCCCGCCGATCATGTTACTAAACCGAACGGGCCATCGTAATCCTGTAACTGTCGCCGCTTTCGGCCTCGCCAAGCTTGGGTATGGAGGACGTTTCGGGCGGGAGCCTCGTCTGTGAGCGAATTGTGAGGAAGTCTCAGGCGGGAGCCCCGTCCCTATGGGGCCCGCAGCTCATGCTATCAATCCGAACGGGTCATCGGAAGCCTGGAGCCGTCGTCACATTTTGCCCCTTCAAATTTGAATATGAAGGACGTCTCAGGCGGGAGCCTCGTGTGTGAGTGAGTTGTGGGGAAGTCTTAAACAGGAGCCCCCTCCCTATGGGGCTCGCAACTCATGTTATCAATCCCAGCGGGTCATCGGAATCCTGGAGCCGTCGTCAGTTTTGGTCCCTTCAAGCTTGGGTGCGTAGGAAGTCTCATGCGGAAGCCCCTGCAAGAGTGGATGAGTGAGTTCCCCTCGTTCGCGAACTCTGTCTCCGTCGCGTGGGGTCTCCCCACGAGCAAAGTGTTGCAAGAAACTGCGCGCAGCGCAGAGGCGAAATTAGCTTGGCGAAGGACCCAGCCATATGCAATTGTGGGTAACGATGTGGTGAATATCGTCTTCGGTGGAGCGCCCCCATGGGGCCACGAAGCGTGTGAGGGGTGTGCCGGAAATGGTGGCGGGGACGCACGTGGGCACCACCGTTGGGGCCTTCGGTGGAACTCCCGTGGGGCCACGAAACTGAAGGATGTGCCGACATGTGTTGCGGGGACGCATGCGGGTTGCGCAACTGGGACATTCGGCGGAGCTCCCTACGGGGCCACGGAGCGTTTGAGAGGTGTGCCGACATGGGAGGCGGGGACACATGTTGGCACCGCCATTGCGGCCTTCGGTCGAGCTTCCTATGGGGACACGAAACATGTGCAGGGTGTGCTGAGATGAGTGGCGGGGACGCATGTGGGCACAGCCACTGGGGCATTCGGTTGGGTTCCCTATGGGATCACGAAGCTTGTGAGAGGTGTGCTGAAATCAATGGTGCGGACGCATGCGGGCTGCGACACGGGGACCTTCGGTGGAGCTCCTATGCGGCCACGGGACGTGTAACGGGTGTGCCGACATGGGCGGCGGGGACGCATGCGGGCTGCGCCCTTGGGGCCTTCGGTGGAGCTCCTGCGGGGGCCACGGCACGTGTGAGGGTTGTGCTGGAAGGATGGCGGTGACGCATGCGGGCTGCGCCACTGGGACCTTCGGTGGAGCTCTTCTGGGGTCACGAAGCGTGTGAGGGGTGTGTCGGATGGATGGCGGGGACGCATGCGGTCTGCGCCAGTGGAAGGAACCGTCTGTACCACCTGCTTCGCGCTTCCAATGTCACACATGCTAGGGGAACTTGAGATGGGCTGCTTTCGCAGAATGCGGTTCCGAACCTACGGGGGAGCCCTGGCCTACCCCTGTGGGACGCGCGGCCATGTGGAATGCTTACATGGTGTCTCCCACCCCGCAAACAACCAAGAGCTGCCCCCTAAGATGCCCCCTGAAGGCCCCAAACAATCCTCCAGGATGAACCCTTGAGCCCCAAGGAGCCTTACAAACTTCCAACAAGCCCCCAACAAACATCCAACACGCTTCTGCCCACGACCCAAAAACGGTGGCGGAAGGGACTGGAGGCCCGACGCATATGTACATATACACCAACATATGCGTACCCCCCTTTTTTGTTTTCTTTCTTCTTCTATATATATATATATGTATATGCACACGTATCTGACCATAGACACATATACATACATACATACATCTATATATATCTATGTAGATATATGCATATGCATCTGCATATGCACCTGTCTATGTGTATGCATACATATATGTTTATGCATATGTAGATGTCCATTTCTTTGTATACATATGTATATGTATATATATATATATGTGCATGTTCACGTTTACGTATCTGCTACACATGTATCATGAGATGTTTGCAGTTGTGTGTGTTGTGAATGTATGTGCAAATGTATATGTGGGTTCACATGCATACATATATGTACATATGGTTGTATGTATACATGTATGTACGTATGTATGTATGTATGTATGTATTTATGTATGTCTACATGTTAATTGGAAACAGGTATATTCTGGATTCCAATAGCGGGAATACTAATACTAAGTCAAGCCGCATCAGAAGATATGTCATACACATACCAAAGTCACCCCTGGAAGCAACGCTTGTGCAATTAGGGCCCTCATCAATCCCTCGACAAACTGACCCTCGGAGCCATCCACCTCAAGATGGCCCCCTCGACCGCCTCTAAGCCCCTGGAGGCCCCCAAAGTCCCCACGAGGCATCCAACAGGCCCCCGAGACAGCCCAGAGAAGCCTCCACGATTTCTCCAGGAGGCCTCCCACGTGACTCCGGGGTGCCTCTCAGAAGCCGCTGGTCCACAACTCAAGCACGGTGGCGTGATGGGCAGACACCTACTAAATATCCGCCGCCCCTGTGGCCCGAAGGAGGGGGTGCTTGGCGTGCCGGGCTTTACAACTCCTACTTCCCCTTTGTAGAGATTCTCCGAGGCCTTTTGCCGACCCGTTGGTCATCCACTGTCTCCGAACGGCTTTCCCGCCCAAGATGGCCCCAGCCAAGATGGCCTCGAAGACGGGCAATCTGGCCCCGAACAGTCCCAAGACAACCCCAAGACGGCCAAGATGATCCCGAGATGGCCCAAGATCGCCCCACGAGGCGTTCAAGACGGCCCAAGACGGCTCCGAGTCGGCCTCAAATTACATCGAGACGGCCCAAGAAGCCCCCAAGACGCTTCCAAAGAACCTTCAGGAGGGCCCGAAGAGGCCAAGACCACTGCGTTCCCTAAACAATATTTGACTGTCTTTCGCGTTCTCGTTTTTCCAGGCTTCCGACAGACCAAGAGGGCTCCTGGAGCCTGCAAGATCGCCCCAAGATGGTCCCTGCCAAGCTATCCCAAGAGGGCTCCAGATGGCCCAAGCTATCCCAAAAAGGCCCCTCAAGCGCCCCAAGAAGGCCCCAATACGGCCCAATTGGACTCCTCCTCCTCGGCCTCATTCTCCTCCTCCTCCTCCTCCTCCTCCTCCTCCTCCTTCTCCTCCTCCTCCTCTCTCTTCTCTCTTTTCCCCTCCTCATGCGTTCCCCCAAGGGTTTCAACACCGGCTGGGTGCATTCACAGACCAACAGCTTGGTCAGGCTTTGGCCCAATGTTTGGCCACACAGGCGTTTCCAACAAGCAAGGTGCGGCGGTGGCTCGCCGTAGGCGTCTTCGACCTGTCACTGTCGCTCTCTTAGCCTGCCGGAGGGGTGCTAGGCGTGCCGACTTTTATGGGCTCTTACTGGCTCTTCCACGCGGTCCCCCATGGGGCCTCGGTTCAACCTGCGGCCACCGACAAAAAAGGAGGATCACGTGGGTTTCTCCGTCCAGAATGGCTCCAAGATGTGCCAAGATGGCCCCCAAGACGGTCGCAAGACGCCTCCAAGACGGCCAGCATTTTCCCAACATGCCGCATTAATGCCTCAAGACGGCCCGAAATAGCTCCAAGACGGCCAAAAGTCCCCCCATACGGCCCAAGGGGGCTCCAAGAGAACCTCCAGAAGGCCCGAAGAGGACCAAATCACTGGTTTCCCGAATCCCCCCAGAACTTTCGTGCGCTCGTGTAGTCTGGTTTCCAATAACCCATGTCTGCCTCACAAGCCTCTCAAACGGCCCCAAGGCAGCCCAATAAACATCCAACAGGCTGCTGAGACGGTCCAAGAGGCCCCTGAGGCGGCCTGCGAAGGCGTCTGAAGGGCCAAAGGAAACCTACGACGGCCCAAGAAGCCCCCAAAAGTCCTCGGAGACCCGTAAGACGCCCCAGGAGGCCCCGACGAGGTCCAAGAAGTATCCAGGAAGCCCCCAGGAGGGTCCAAGAGGGATCCAAGGGTAAAACACCGCTTCTTCCTCGTCATCAGTCTCCTGTCTCTCTGTCTGTCTCTCTCTCTCTCTCTCTCTTGGATTTGTTCTCTCTCATATTTTTTGTTTAGTGTATATATATATATATATATCATGTACCTGCGTAACTATATGGCAGAACTCTAGACGTCGAGTGTAATTATCTGTCTCTGTCTCCTTCTTTACATTTTTTCATCTCTTTCTCTCTCTCTCTCTCGCTTCATCTCCCAGCATTCCCACAACGGGTTCCACAACGGCTGGGGAAGCACACGGTCTAATACTTTGGCCAAACTTTGGCCAAAGTTTGGCCGCACAAGAGTTTGCAACAAGCAAGGGTCGGTGTTGGCTGACCGTAGACGGAACAAATTAGCTAGCATATGCTCGCGCATGGAAAGAATTTCGAAACGCACTCAACAATGCAATCGACTGATCAACCGTTGTACAATGACACGCAGAAAATTAACAACGGCAGCTGGTCCAAACATGGGAACTCGACATGTGTTCGCGGCACTAAGCATCATACCGCTACGTTGCACACGTCAATCGATCAGAGCAGACAGAAGGCACTCGACCAAACTACAACTGGCACCGACTAGCCTCGGAGAATAGATCACGGACTTATCGACGTCAATTGTGACATAATGCTACCACGCTGGAGCCCATAAATAATATACGCAACAAGTGCTGTTTTCGGATGTGCTAACACTGACTCGGTCATGATTCGCGTGCGGGTTGGCCCAGTCCCGAGCGTATGGCTGTTGTAGCCTATCGTGATATGATTATTCGAACGTATCAGTGTTTTACACATGTCGGTATCGGTATAATTTCAAGAGCTCTGAATTATTTTCGCGCCGCAGCCGCCTACACCTTTCCGCAGTTTCCAACGGTTTTATCGACGGCGCCTGTGCTTGCCACTCGTCCTCAGCCTCCGCTCGCAGCCGTCGGGCTCGATGTTGGTCGGCACGGGCCGCCCCACCTTCGGCCTGCATGCCTGGGGCCGGGAAAATGCCCCCCTCCCTCCTCTCTCTGGGCTCTCGCCCGTCCGCCATGGGCCAGGTGCCCTGTTGCCCGCTGGCCGCCCGGGGCTCGCTGCCGCCAGCTCTGGGCCGACGCCTCCCGGGCGGTCGGCGCAGCGGGCGCCGCCCCGCGCGGGCACGCGCTACCTGGCGAAGCAGGCGCTGCCGACGCCGCCGATGCCGCCCTTGGGGTCGGCGCCGTCGGAGCCGCCGGTGCGCTGGGAGGTGCTGTCGCCTCCCGCCGTGCGGCCCGACTGGCCGCCGCGGCCGAAGCCCGCGCGACTGCCGAAGCGGCCGCCGCGGGCTCTGCCAGCTCGGTCGTCGGCCGCGGTCGCCACGAACTTTAGCCACTTCATCATGAACATGTCCACGGCCGTGAGGAAGCTCGAGAATCCAATGCGCCTGGCTTCAAAAATGGATGTACAAGGAAAGGACCTCCTGCCTTCAGGCAACGGCCGGCGCTTCATCATGTACTTCCACAAACCGCAGAGTGCCAAAGGAAAAAAGAAGAGCAAGGGGGCCGGCAACGGTGACACGGTGACTTGCAATGGCGGCTGAGCGGGGCCAATGCAGACACGTGATATAATGGTGCAATTAAATGAGTGTAAGTGCAGCTGGGCGTGGAAGTGCAGCGTCCAGAGGAGACAAGCTCATCTACAGTTTGTATGCCACTAACTATACCAGTGAACAAGACACAGACACAGCCGGCCAGATGCACCGTCCATCCCCCAGGGAGGGCGACGACCGAAGTAGGCTGAGCGATGGCACAATTTTTCAACGTTGTTGTGTTTTGAAGGGGCCAGCGTAATTTCCATCCACAGTTCGTCTGGCCCTGGCCATACCTGCGCAAAGGACGCAAGCCCAGCCAGCCAGGGCACCGTCCATCCCCCCAGGGCGGGCGTCGGCCGAGGAAGGCTGAGTAATAAAACAATTTTTGTATGTTTTTCGGCGGCACCCCAGGGAGGCTTCCTCCGAGCTGGCTCAGTGTCCCCCCCCGCACCACAACCACCACCACTGCCGCCCAAAACTGATAGGAGGAAGAGGAGCATCCTCAGGAGCTAGGTTGTCCCCAAGAACCAAATTCAAAACTGAAGGGTGTGAATGCGATCCTGCTCGCGAAATCCCTGGCGATCTGGCTCGAGAAATACCCAGATCCTCCCCAAAGGTCGAAACGACCATACCAACAACTATGATGAGTATCTTTGTTGAATAGCGCACGGCTGCCACTTTCCGTGATGGACGTTGGGACTGGTCACTACATGCGGATGTGTTGGGCATCTTGCAAGGCTTTCATTTACAGAAATCGACCGTCCCCCCTGTCCTCCTTCGGCCCCCCTCCCCGACCATGACCCAGTACCGCTTCCAAGCCCGTCTGTTCCTGAGTGCCGTTTTGGTCCTATCGACTCGCAGGTTTCCAGTGGCGGCCTCCGTGGCCTGCGAACCCTTCGCCAGAAGCAGAACCAAGACCATGCGTACAACAAGTGTCCATGCTGGCGACCTGTCAGTCGTGAGCACGGTAGTTCGGATACTAAGTTAACGGCGGGGTGGGGATGTGCTGCAAGGCTACATGGGTGGGTTTGCTGGAACTCGGCATCGGCCTACGCCCTTCTCCCGGGGCCGTCCGGCGCGTCCATAGGGTCGTTGAGCGCCTCCTTGAGACAAGTCGCCAAGTGGCCCGCAGATGCCCACGCCTCGCGGCCGGGTCGATGGGCAACGCCCTAGCGGCCGAAGCGGAGCGACGAGCGGGTCGGACATATTTTGGTGGACTGGCTTCTCTTCGCAAAGGTCTGGTGTCTCTCCTCTCCTCCCTTCCCCTCCCCTCCCTCTCTCCCCACTCTCCCTGCCAGTGACTGATTGAAGCATGGCTGATAAAGGTGATCCTGTAGCCGTGCAGACCTGTCCTGCCACCTCCCCGCGGCTGAGCCCAGCGGGGAGGTGGGGGCGCATTCCCTGCCTGTGCCTTCTCATCCTGGCCAATCCACAAGAATGGGTAGGGCTCTGACCCGGTCGCGCTGACCGTGCCCCCCTATCGTGTTGCACCCTTGGCGTCTCGGCTTCGGAGCGGGAGCGGGCGGGAGGAGGGTGGCCGCCAAGGCGAGGAGGAAAGGGCTAAGGGCAAGCTCAGCATATCCTCATGTGGGGTCCTACCGTCGGAGTATTTTGTTGTCTTTATTTTTGCTTGTCAGTTGTTTTCCTTTCCTGCCCATCCCGCCTCCCCCCTCGCTCGCGGCTGCGGCTCTACTAGGGCCACCAGCAGCTCAAGCACTGCAGCGCCCGCCATCGCCGCTCCCCGCGGCCCCCGTGGTACTGGCGGGGGGCCAGCCTGGCCTGGAGAAGATGAGCCGCGACTTGACGAACAGTGCACTGACAGGAGAGACATGTGCGCGGCCGTGGCAATGCCCTCTGGAAGCGCCAGCCAAACAGCGGGGGGTGGGGACCCTGCAGGGGCTTCCGGAGGGACAGCGCCGCCCCCGAGGCCCTGGCCCCGGGCGAGGCACCCAGGCACCCAGAATGGATGTCGACGAGAGCGCGCCAGATCCTTGCCCGACCTGCGAGGTCCTGGGACGGCGAGTCCTCCAAAGCCCCACGCCGTGCTGTGACGCCGAGCGCCCCCAGCCCGGAGGAAAGTGGCAAGCCCGCTGCGGTCCGCCCCGAAGCCTTCACGGGAGTCCACGGACGCCCTCGCAGAAGCGGACAGCCACGCGCCTGCAGCGTCGGGGCCCCCGCATGCACGTCTCGAAGCCTTCTCCAGGGATCCCGCCCCGAGCGACCGCCCTGATCAGGCCAGCACGATCGCCTCCGCCGCCCCTGCCGACCCTGTCTTCGACCTCCCACCTGTCTTCCTCCTGGACATCTCCCCGCTCTGGGTGCCCGATGCCGACGGCGGCGCGCCCGCGGGCCTCGGGGCCGTCCGAGCTCGACAGTCCGCGCGCTCTGGTGCCTGCAAGGGCGCGCCTGAGCGGGGCACCGCAGGGATCCGCCAACGGCCGGCCTGGGGCCCCCCCTCCCGCAGCCACGATCCCTACTGCGATCCTCGGTGCGTTGCCTGCAATGAGCCCACGTGGGGGGAGCCGCTCGGGAAGCGGGGGGGGCGCGTGCACTGCCGGTGCGCACCGCGGGCGGTCGAGCAAGACCCCCGTCCCCGCTGCATCTGCAGCAGCTGCGCCAGCTGTGGCTGCACAGACTGGTGACAGAAAACAAGCGGTCCTGGGCGCGGAGGGGGCGGGCGGCGAGGCCGGCGCGCACGAAGATACG
>CAUYUJ010016768.1:155253-177753 GCA_963575745.1 Prorocentrum cordatum | reverse complement strand
CGGCCTCTGCCTACGATCCTCCCGTCGCCACACCGCCGCCTCGCTGTGCACTCCAGCGCCCTCTGACCACCAGCCCCCCCGTCGCAAGCGTGCTCTCGCTTGAGGAGGAAGAGGACCCTGAAGTCTGGGCGTTGTAATGTGTTCACACCTGGCGTTTTCGCCCGGTTCTAGGCGCCAAGGCCCTCGCACATCGACCCGACTCGGCATCGCAGGAAGCTGGGGTCCCAAGCTCGGGTCGCTGTTTTGAACTCTGTCGCATGTCTTCTCGTGACGTCGGATTTCAAAAGGGGCGAGGGGAGAGGAAGGGCATCGCCACGCGCTGCCGTCAGGGTCCGCTGCCCGCCCCACCGCCGTCCCCCCCTGCGCGTGGCGCCGACGGGCCCATTTTTCTGGAGGCAGCGGTCGCGGACTCCGCGCTCGGCCGCCGGGCAACGCGCGCGCGCGCTCGCCCGCTGGTCGAGCGCGCGCGCGCGTTGCGCACCTGCTCGAGTGGGTGCGCGCGCGCGGGCCTGCGCGAACGTTTGCGCACAGGCGCGCAGCGCGCGCTTTTGCGCCTTTTGGCATCAGTCGCCGTGCGCATCGGCCGACGACGAATCTTCCAGCTCGGTCAGGGCGGATATTCCTCTCACCTTCCTGGCCGTCTGGGAAAAAACGTGCAGCGAGAGCGACACCAGACAGCAGATCAGGAGGCCCGCATTGGGCCCGAACATATGGTCAGCAGTCAACTGCATCGGGCCTGTACGCGTCTTGGAGTTGCACCCGGTACTTTTCGGCCAAACCTGCCCGTGTATCGACGACCACGTGCCATTATATCGAAGCTTTGAAACCGCATACATCGTTGGGTGAAACAGCTCTGAACAGACATAGTAGCCAAGGAAGAACTGAAACAACGTCTCCCCGACGAACTCATACTCGCAAGCGTCGGTTCGATAAGTGCTCCACGCATCGATTACTATATTCGTTTGGGCGATCCATCCAAAACACTCGCTGGGTGGCAGAGTGAACAACTCACTCTCTGGTTTGACCTCACCAAGCTCTGCAAGACGTTCCCCATATCTGCTTACGAGTATTTTCTTGAGCGCGATGCCGCCTGAAATGCAAATTGGCTTGCCATCGTCCAACACATCGCGCAGACTATGGTACCGATCGTGGGCTGCTTCCTGTACGAAAAACTGTGCGGTGTTAGCTGTGAACGATGCACCAACAATTGTGAGAAAGAATGAAACTCCGAAGCCCATGACCTTGCCACCAGGCGTCTTTGGACTGTACGCACTGCTAAACGACACAAAGCTAGAAGACGCTAAATAAACAGCCTCTCCAAATACGACTCGTTTCTCCTGCTTGGCCCGCTCCATCACGGCCATGACAAGGCTGGCCGAAAACATTCCGACCACAATACACGCCCACAACTTATAGTCAAACGGCTTGATGGCCGACGTTAGCAAATTCATCCTGTATCTATACTGTTGCAACCCTTTCGCGCGTCGTTGGCCCTTGCGCAACAACAACCTGATATCCTCGTGGTAGACAGGGACGAATGGAACACCAAGGTTGATCCGTTCCAGAGTGAACCACCAATCGCCCATACACATGTCCATGTTGCCGAGAGCAATGTCGGAAACGCAATCCGTGTACATGCTTAAACCATCTTCGCGGATTGATGGGGATGATATATCCCTATTGATGGGCGTGCTTTCCACCACCGCCACCATAAGTTGGAGGGGGAAAGTTCTGGACGAGGAGAAGGAGGACGAAGAAGACGAAGAAGAGGAGGAGGAGGACCCCCCTCCCTTCAACTTATGGTGGTGGTGGTGGTGGTGGAAAACAAGCCTATCACCTGTATCTCACGGAGGTAAGTGGCACATTCAACACGTCGAGTACGGCAGCACCCATCATCAACAGTGCTTTCAGTGCCTTGATGGGCGTTGACGGTGATTTTGATATAATCACGAGGCGTTTCCCGTGCGATGCCCGCCGATCCTCGCCTGCCGGGGATGAAAAGGCGCGTGAGTCACTTGGCTGCTCACCTCCCACCTTCCCCGGGTACATGTTTTTCACCCTCCCCCTCCTACCTTCTCCTCCCCTCTCACCTTCCCACTTTCCCTGGAGTGCACGTCGTTCATTTCTAATCCTGCTCATTTCTAAGTGCGCTCGTTTCTAATTGTTCCTGGCCCCCTAGTGGCCAGGACGAGGCCCAGGATAGCACAATTAGAAATGAAATGATCTTGGCACCCCAAGAAATCAAAGAACTTGCAAATAATTAGACATGAACAATGTGTAAATGTTTTCGCCCCGGCGAATGCCAACCCCGGCGAAAGCCAACCCCTGGCGAAAGCCAACCCCCGGCGAAAGCCAAACCCCGGCGAAAGCCAACCCCGGCGAAAGCCAACCCCAGGCGAAAGCCAACCCCGGCGAAAGCCAACCCCAGCGAAACGAAGCCTGGCGAAAGCCAACCTGGTGAAACGAAGCCCGGTGAAGGCCAACCCCGGCGAAAAGCATCCGTGTCCTTTCCCCCTCCCCTGGGGTCTAGATTCCTACTAGATGGTGGGTGGGGTTGGGCGACGAGCTCATCAATGCACCTCTGCGGCCCTCGGAGCCTCCGAATCGACCCTCCGTGGCCGCCAAGACGCCCCAACTGCCTTCCAATACGGCTCCAGAAATGGGCCCAACACGCCCGAGAAGCCTCAAGAAATCTAAGATGGCCTCAACATGGCCCAGTACGCCCCAAGAACGCTCCGAGAGTACCCCGCTAAGAGAGCCTCGACAAGCCTAAGACAGCCCAGGAGGGCCCCAAGAGGGCCGGGGGACGGTCCAAGAGGGCCCTGAGACGGCCCAAGAGGCCCCCAAGACGGCCAAGAAGGCCTTCAAGAAGGCCCGAAGAAGGGGAAATCGCAGGGACCCTGGGAGCCCGCCACCGCAAGACGGCCCCGAGACCCCCAACATGCCCCCGAGAGGTGCCTAGAGCCGCCATCAAAGCCCCGAGCTCCAAGAGGCCGCCACCCTAGGCCTCGAAGAAGCCCAAAACCATCCCCGAAACAGACGCGGAGGAACAGGAGGCCGCTTCAACAACAACTGCACGCAGGCAGCACGACCGGAAGCAACAACAACACGCATCACGAACTCGCAAGCCGAACATCTCCTCTTCTGGGGGTCGGCGGAATGTCGTAAGCCTCCTGGATATTGATGTAAGGAAGATGGAGCGGCAGAAAGCTGGTGACGTTGAACATATGGCTATAAGCGCCAATGTTGCCGCACGTCTCGTAGGAATAGCTTAAGCCTGGCAGAGAGCGCGAGCTCTTCACATCCGTGCGGCCGCAGTTCTTCTCGTCTACGAAGCACCACTTCTGCTGGCAGAACCTCGGCGGGGTGGCCCGATCGCAGAGGCCCATGAAACCGGTGCCCTCGTCCCACGCCCTGCAGGCTGCGCTGCCGTAGCTCCTCGGGAACACTGCGCCGTCCGCGGCCCGGAGCTCTGAGCGCCTGCCAGGCGGCACGTAGGGCGCCACCAGCGCCGCCCAGGAGGCGTCGGCCACGTGGTCGATGCACGGGCAGTTCACGTAGGCAGCGTCTGGCCCGACCTCCGCCCGGGGCACCAGGTTCACGCCGCCAGGCCCGGGCGACGAGGCGCCCAGGCCCCGCGCGGCGCCCAGGCCCAGGCCGAGCAGGTCGGCGGCCGCGAGCAGCTCGGGCGCGCTGATGGCGCCGTCGCCGTCGCCGTCCCAGGACGACGCTGGGACGCTTCGCCTGCAGGCGGAGGCAACAACCTTTTTCCCTACCTAGGCTCTGCCTAGAAGGGTTCTTACCCTGTATGCTTAAAGGGCCGGGCAATGCTCCCCGCCCCGGGCGGTTCCCCCAGGATCCGCACCGCGGTTCCCCCGGCAACCGGAGTTCCCTACCTAGGCTCTGCCTAGAGGGTTAGCTTAGCTTAGCTTAGTTTAGCTTAGCTTATTTCATTTTAGCTTAGCTTACCTTACCTTAGCTTACCCTAGCTTAACTTAGCTCAGCTTATCTTAGCTTAGCTTAGCTTAGCTTAACCTAGCCTAGCTTAGCTTAGCCTAGCCTAGCTTAGCTTAGCTTAGCTTAGAGTAGCTTCGCTTAGCTTACCTTAGCCTAGCCTAGCCTAGCTTAGCTTAGCTTACCTTAGCATAGCTTATCATAGCTTAGCTTAGCTTATCTCATCTTAACTTAGCTAAGCTTAGTTTAGCTTAGCTTAGCCTCGCCTAGCTTAGCTTAGCTTATCTCATCCTAGTTTAGCTTAGCTTAGCTTAGCTTAGCTTATCTTATGCTGCTTTCCTAGGGGCTCCAACTCCTAGGTAGGAACGCACTGGGAACATTTTTCTTGGGGGGGGCGGGGCAGCCTGCACGCGCGCTCAGGCGGTCCGGGGCCACGGGAAGCGCACAGGGAGGAAGGCCGGCGAGAGCGGCCGCGGAAGCAAGAAGCGGGTGATCCCATGACTGGTTCGTGTTGCACTCAACCCGTATGGTTAGGATGCGCGATAAGGATGCAAGAGCCTTGGACGCCCATGGCGGAGCTGTTCGAGCGGGGCGCGGCCAACGAAAGTGGCCAAGGATGTACCGAGGAGGCATGGGTGCAAGGGTACCCTTGGGCAGGTTGCCCATCCTTACTATTCCGCGGGTTGGTCCTCCCGCTGGACGAACTTCACATGGGAATTGATGCAAAGGTGCTGCATGGAGGTGCGCTGGCATACGCACACGCACATGCTACGATGCCGTCCGTGAGGCTCGGATGGACCAAGCGTGAACTTGATCGAACAAGAACGGGAAGCGCCGCTTGGCCCACTGGACTCGTAAGACGAATAATAAAAGAAGGGAGGGGAATACGACATGGAGCCGATGACGAGGAAGACAGCATGGAAGACGAGGGGGAGATAAGAGGACCGTGAGAGAACTACGAGGAAGACAAGCACGGAGGACTAGGAGGAGGAGGAGGACGAGTACGAGACGGAGGAGGAGGCCGACCAGAGCGGCGGGGAGGACGAGGAGGATGAGGCTCTCGAGACGGAGGGAGAGGACGATGACGACGAACATAACAAGGAGGAAGTCAAAAAGGACGACGGGGAGGACGACCACGAGAAGGACAACGTGGAGGGCAGCAAGGATGCCGAGAAGGAGGAAGACGAGGGCAATGGATAGGACAGAAATGAGGACGTGAAGGAGGGCAACGGGAGGTCGCTGAAGACAGGGGTGACTGGGAGCACGAGAAGCACGCGAAAGTTGTTGCGCGTGGCGTGTGCGTGTATGCGTGTGTGTGTGTGTGTGTGTGTGTGTGTGTGTGTGTGTGTGTGTGTGTGTGTGTGTGTGCGTGTGCGTGTGCGTGTGCGTGTGTGTTTGTGTGTGTGTGTGTGTGTGTGTGTGTGTGTGGGTTTCGGTCGCCCCCTTTTTCACGCACCCTGATCGGGGTCTCCCCAGCTGTCGTTTTCAACGCGGTCTGAATCCATCCACAGGGTGCAATGCACTCTGACGTGGCCCGTCTGTTCACTCGCGGCTGTGGTGCCACATCGCTGGCGGAAAGAGAGAGAGAGAGAGAGAGTGTGTGTGTGTGCGCCTGTGTGCGGCTATGTGTGCGGCTATGCGTGCCTGTGTGTGTGCTCGTGTACGTGTGTGTGTGTGTGTGTGTGTGTGTGTGTGTTTGCAGGCTGCGTGCCAGGTGGGTGGGAGGGGGTGCGTTCGCCGCCGACCCCGCCCAAGACACTAGGGATAACCCCTTTAAGCTTCAGAGTGCCTACTAGAAGCTCGGCCTCCCCCTCCCCTCCCCTTCTCCTGCTCCTTCCCTAGCTCCCCTTCCTCCTCCTTATCCGCCTCCCCTTCCTCGCTCCTCCTCTCCAGAGATCTGGTGTACACATCTGTGCAATACGGGGTCCCCTGACACTTCGACCGTTTCCCCAGGGCGGGTGTTGCATCCCGAGCCGCTTCTTGATGGCCCTGGGGCCCAGCGAGGGCCCCCAGAGGTCGAGAACCGCGAGAAACCTCCGCGCTTACCTTTTCAGCACATTGGAGGTTTGGGTCGGAGCCCTCCCGAGGGAGAAATCGAGAGGAGGCTTTCGGGGGCCCTGTCCTGCGCCAGGACAAGGCGGGTGGTGTCGAGGCGCTGGCCCCAGCCGCGGCGGCGGCGACCCTCAGGATAAGCAGGATGAGGGGTGGGATATGATGGGGAGGATAAGGATGAGGACGAGGACGCGGACAATGATGATGACGACTACGATGATGATAATGTGCTGATGATGATGACGATCATGAGGATGATGCTGTTGATGAAGATTATGATGATGGTGATGGTAAGGGTGATGACGTTGACGATGACGATGGTGATGATGCTTATGCTGTTCATGATGATGACGATGCTGCTGATGATGCTGATGATGATGATGCTGGTGATGGTGGTGATGATGGTGATGATGGTGATGATGCTGCTGATGGTGATGATGCTGGTTAAGATGGCAATCGTGATGGTCTTTTCTTTGGTGATGAGGCTGTCGATTTCGAATGGTGGAGTGGCGATGATGATATGATGATGGCGACGACGACTAGGAGGAGCAGGAGGAGGAGGCGGAGGAGGAGGAGGAGGAGTAACGACGAGGAGGAGCGAAGCTAAGCGAACGCCGTAGTCGTGCGCGCTCCGCTAATGAACCCGCCCGTGCCCATCAGGGCATAGCGTGGAGGCCGTGGCCTCAAGCATGTGATACGTGCGCGGACTCTCGTGATAACCACGATGCGGATATGTCGTTGATGCCAATCATGTTTTTTTTGTTTTTTTGTGAGTCGATGGGGGAATGAAGGAAGATGAGGAGGAGGGAATGAAAAAGGACGACCAGCACGAAACACAATACCGAGCAAGGAAGAGGACCCAGACGCCCCCAAACTTCCCAAGCGTAGTGGATGTTGGGCATCCGTTCTTGGATTTTTCTGTATGGTTCCCAAAGCTGCGCTTGTACCGAGATGAGCGCCCGATCGAGCTGGGTCAGTCTGTCGCATGTAGTTTCCAGCGGCTGCTTAGCCTCCCATGGCTTGGCCTCGTACGGATCCCCATGGCTTCCCGCTCCTCCGGCTCTCTCGGTCACACTTTTCCGATGGCACCACCGCTATCACAGGTAGAACGGGGGAAAAGGGAGAATGGGGAGTTCCTCCTCCTCCTTCTCCTCCTGGTCCTCCTTCTCCCCCTCCTCCTCCTCCTCCTCCTCCTCCTCCTCCTCCTCCTCCTCCTCCCCCTCCTCCTCCTAGAGGCGGGCGAAGTGAACCTCCCCACCTCGTCGCTCATCTGGCTGAACGCCCCGACCCATGGTCACTCGCGCCGGACGTAAGTCTGGTGCAGCGCTCTCTCGGAGGAAGGAAAACGCGGACGAGGAGGAGGAGGAGGAGGAGGAGGAGGAGGAGGAGGAGGAGGAGGAGGACGAGCGCGAATTCGGGAGAATTCGGCGACGAAGGAATCGAGACACGCCATTTGGGACGCCGTGCCACCTCGGGGAGGCCAGAAGCACTTGGGGCCGCTCGTGTGGCACCGGTTTGCCATTCGATAGGCAAGAAATCACATACTTTCCGTTTTTGGTCGAAGGTTTACACGCCTCGAAAAGCCCTTTTACACTCCTCCCGTCGAGCGCTTTAGCACGACTGCCACATGTTGTGCACCACCATGTCGAGCAAACATCGGTATATCTCATGGTGTGGGAGTGGTGGGCTGATCGGGCTCCAATTTGATAAACTTAGCTACAAGGTTGTGTGATTTACACTGCTTAAGCCACCGTCTGATGACTAAAGCTCCAGCTCGCTTGCCAATTAGCTCTGTCCAGACACTACGTTGCCGTCTACTCTTGGAGGGGAGGGGCGCGTGAGGGGAGGAGGCTGAAGCAAGGCTCGGGCCACTGGCTGCTCGTCTCTTGCTTTTCCTTGGCAGACTCGCGATCCGTGACCTCTTCGGACGGTTCCTTAGCGCAAACCTCCATATGTGGACGTATTAATCGGCGCTGGACCAGCGATGCTGTATGTAGCTCTGATCTGTTCGTGCATCTGCATCTGCCGCTCTGGAGCCTCGCGGTCGGAGGCGGCGGCCTTCTCAGCCAGGGCGTTCGCGGGGGCGTTCCCGAGCCATGCGCTTCCTCGTCCAAGGTGTAGCTTTGCCTTCTGCTCGTCATCCCAGTGGCCTGGAGTTTGTCGTAGTACAAGCAAGAAGCGAAGTTGGATCCTCGTGTGCTGGTTCGCGCGGATGTATTGCCTGGCAGGTCTGGCCCCAGATGTCGACGTTGAACTTTGGTGCCTTTTGTGATGCTGGTGCCACTTTTGCCATCCTGTTACCGGAACATCGGAATCGGTCCATGTAAGGAGTCTGCCACTTGTGCTTCGTATCACTTGCAATAGTGACCAACATGCTGCTCTGTTGGCGCCGTCCAGGGAGATGCCCAAACTGTCCACCGCGAGCTTCCCAAGCATAGGCTCCGTCCGCTTGGCGCCTGTGAACCATAAAAACCCATCCTCATCCACATCGCCGGTATCGAGGGCCTTGTGAATGTGTGCCGCCACTGCCATCCGTGCTGATCACCGTGAGGTAGTTCTGCTCGTTGGCGTGTTCGGCTGGTCTGTCCAAGATCCCGTTCTGCATCTCTGCGGAATTGATTGTGGCCTTCCGTCTCGCACTCTGGTGGCACCGTCCGCGTCCTTGGTATCGAGTCTCTCAGCCAGAAGCACGGGATGGTCTCGCTGCCTTGTATCGCTCGTCGTTGTAGCTTCTTGGTCTTGGTGCAATCGTTGTGCTCACCTCTGCTGGCGCATGTACCCCAGACCCTGTGGATGTCGTCGCATACCTGGCCATGCGTGCAGATATTGCTCACGTCCGTGGAAGTCTTACTCTTGCGGTCTGACGTCCACATGGCTGCACATACTAATAATTGCAGTCCCTGCTCCGTGATGTTTGCCACGCTTGTGTAGGTTCCTCAGATTCTTGATAAGGTCGTAGCTGTCGATGCCTTGCTCTGCTCCTTTGCCAAGCCAGTGCGCTGCGGCCTTGGACCAGAGCTGTAGTTCTTACGCCCCGAGCATTGCATGGATTACATCAGCTGGGTCACGCGTGTGATCATCGTCTCCGTCGCCCATTGGCCTTTCTGCTCCCTGGTGGTCGAGCCAGTCCAACACTGATAATATAAAGCGTCCGATCAATCCTCGGTGCTGTATCCAACGGTCTGATGACGATGCTGATGCTGATGCTGATGCTGATGCTGATGCTGATGCTGATGCTGATGCTGATGATGTTGCTGATGATAATGATGATGCTGCTGCTGATGATGATGCTGGTGATGCTGAGGATGCTGATGTCGATGATGATAGTGATGATGATGAGGATGCTGCTGCTGATGATGTTGATGATACTGCTGCTGTTTCTGATGAAGCTGATTATGTTGATGAGTATGACGACGACGCTGATGTTAATCTTGTTTAGGAGGAGGATGAGGAGGAGGAGGAGATGGAGATGTGTGAGAAGGAACAGGGCAAGGCGGAAGAGGAATCTGAGACGCATGGCGAAGAGGAGGAGGAGGAGGAGGAAGAGGAGGAGGAGGAAGACGGGGAGGAGGAGGAGGAGGAGGAGGAGGAGGAGGAGGAGGAAGAGAAGGCGGAGGAGGAGGAGGAGGATGATACGGAGGAGGAGGAGGAGGAAGAAGAGGAAGAGGAGGAGGAGGAAACGGAGGATGAAGATGAGGCTGAGGAGGATGAGGAAACGGAATAATAAGACGAGGAGGATGACGAAACGGAGGAGAAAGAACACGAGGATGAGGAGGAGGAGGAGGAGAAGGAGGGGGCGGAGAAATATGAAGCTGCTGCTGATGATGCTGCTGCTGATGCTGAGGAGAAGGAGGAGGAGGAGGATGAGGAGGAGGAGGAGGAGGCGAAGAAAGAGGAGGAAGAGGATGAGGAGGAGGTAGGGAGGGAGGGAGGGAGGAGGAGGGAGGAGGATGAGAAGGAGGAAGAGGATGAAGAGGAGGAGAAAGAGGAGGAGGAGGAGGAGCAGGCGGAGGAGGAGGAAGCGGAGGAGGAAAAGGAGGAGGAGGTGGATGAGGAGGAGGAGGGCGGAGGAGGAGGAGAAAGAACAGGAGGAGGAAGAGGAGGAGGAGGAGGGCGATGGGAGAAGGGAGAAGGGAGGAGGGATGAGGGAGAAGCGAGAAGGGAGGAAGAAGGAGGGAGGGGAAATGAGGAAGAAGAGTATGAGAAGGAGGAGAGGAAGAGGATGACGTGCAGGAAGAGGACGAGTAGGAGGATGAAGAGGAGCAAGAAAACGAGGAGGAAGAGGACAATGATGATGATGAGGTGGAGGATGGAGGCGGATGATGATGATGATGAGGAGGAGGAGGGCGTGGAGGAGGAGGAGGAGGAGAAGGACGAGGAAGAGGAGGAGGAGGGAGAGGAGGAGGAGGAGGCGGCGGATAAAGAGGAGGAAGAGGATGATGAGGAGGAGGAGGAGGAAAAGGAGGAGGAGGAGGAGGAGGAGGAGGGAGGAGGGAGAGAGAACGAGAGAAAGGGGGAGGAGGAGGCAGAGGACGAGGAGGAGGAAGAGGAAGAGGAAGAGGAGGAGGAGGAGGAGAAGGAGGAGGAAGAAAAGAAGGAAGAGAAGGAGGAGGTTGTGGAGGAGGAGGAGGGGGGCGGAGGAGGAGGAGGAGGAGAAGGAAGGACAGGATGAGGAAGAGGAAGAGGAAGAGGATGAGGATGAGGATGAGGATGAGGATGATGATGATGATGATGATGATGATGATGATGATGATGATGATGATGATGATGTTGATGATGATGATGATGATGATGATGATGATGATGATGATGATGATGATGAGGATGGAGGCGGATGACGATGAGGAGGGCGTGTAGGAGGAGCAAGAGGAGGACAAGGATTCTGATACTATTGATGATGCTGCTGCTGATGATGATGATGAGGAGGAGGAGGAAGAGGAGGAGGAGGAAGACGAGGAGAAGGAAGTCGAGGACGAGGAGGAGGGGGAGGAACGGGGAGGAGGGGGGATGGCGACGAGGAAGGGGAGGAGGAGGCAGATGACGAGGAGGAGGAGGGCGAGAAGGGGGAGGAGGAGGAAGAACAGGAGGGGGAGGAGGGCGAGGAGGAGGATGATGATGATGATGAGGAGGAGGAGAGGATGAGGAGGTTGTGGAGGAGGAGGGCGTGTAGTACAAGGAGGAGGAGGAGGAAGAGGAGGAGGAAGAGGAGGAGGAGGAGGAGGTGGAGGACGAAAAGAGAGAGGAGGAGTAGGAGGAGGAAGCGGAGGAGGAGGAGGAGGAGGAGGAGGAGGAGGAGGAGGAGGAGGAGGCGCCTGGCGGCGCCCGCGAAGGCGGCGAGCGGCAGCTTTGAGGACCGCCGCGGGGCCATGCCCCGGACAGCCTCGCCGCCCTCATGCTCGCGCGCGCGCGCGGGCCTGGGCAGCGCCCCCGAGCCGAAAGCGTCGAGGCCTCTCAGATGGGTCGATGTACGCAGATGGGGTCGGAGGATCACGCCGCATCGAACTTGCATCACCGATGCATCGGCGAGACGCTGGCGATGCCTCAGTGACGTCGGCGTGGAGAAACTTGTGCTCCACATCGAGCCGCGTCGCCGATGCATCAGCGATGCGTCGCGATCCTTCGACCCCATCTACTCTGACCCCGCGTGGGAGGCCTAGGCCTTCGTCCTGAACGCTCGGGGTCCAACCATCCGGCGCCTCGAAAGTCGAGGCGGCTGGTTTAGTGCCGCCTTTTCCTAGGCACCTCTGGGCAATTGTTTGAGCACCTGGGATGTGATCAAACATCGACTCCGGGTGAGAAAAACCTGCCCCAGTGAAGGGAGGTCGGGAAATCCGGGGCAAAAACTTCGAAAAGTGCGAGGACCCACGCGTCGGACAAAGGTCGGAGGTGAGGAGGGGGATGGGGAAGAGGAGGGGGAGGATAATGGGGAGAACGAGGAGGAGGCGGAGGAGGAGAAGGAGGGGGAGAGGATGATGATGATGATGATGATGATGAGGATGAGGATGATGATGCTGATGATGATGATGATGGGGATGAGGAGGATGATGAGGGTGAGGGTGAGGAGGATGATGGGGATGATAATGAGGGTGAGGGGGATGATAGGGGATGAGAATGAGGATGAGGATTATGAAGTTGATGATGATGCTGCTGATGATAAGGCTGATGATGATGATGAGAAGGAGAAGGATGACCAGGAGAGGAGAAGGGAGAGAGGGCGATTATGGCTATGATTATGATGCTGATCATGATGATGCCGATGATGGTGATGGTGATGATGAAACTGCTGAGGAAGGTTTGGTGGGGTTGGGTTTTGTTGGGTTGGGCTGGGGTGTGCGCGCCGAATTCGGCGCGTGAGCCAGCGCGCCGTCTGCCGCTGAGCGAAAGGCTTAGCCCTCGCTCTCGGAGCTGTGGCTGCCTTGTACCGCAACGCGCTCCAAGCTACCGCCTCGGCTGGGCTGGCGAAGCCGTGGAGCCGCGCGGCGTCCCACATGTGGAGACGCCGCCGCTTGAGCCTGTAGCCTGGCCTCAATCGGTGCCTGCTGCTGCTGCTGCTCCTCCTCCCCCTCCTCTTCTGCAGCGTCGGGAGTAGCGGGCGCCAGACCCGCAGCTCGGCGTCTGTGAAGGCCCGTGTCTGCCCGAGCCGCTGTCGCTGGCTCCTCGGGTGGGGTGGAGGAGGCTGGCGCGTAGCCGCCGGCGTGCCTCCGCCAGTCCAGCGGCCTCGTGGCTTTTTTTGACATCCACGTCACACCTCCACATCCTCGGGTAAGACCGAGGGCCAGAGCCAGCAGCGGAGGGGGATGCTGGCTCCCTGACACAGACCAATGGTCTGAGTCATCAGCGCAAATGAACAGCTCGAGAGACCAAAAGGGTCTCTGCGTCCAGACGAACCAGCACAATGTGCACCTGCCGCAACATCTCTAAGAGAGGGGCAGGCACACAGGGCAACAAAAACGGACGCCGAGCTGCAAGCGCAAAGACAAATCCAAATGCAGGGGTCCTGCAAAGTGAAAGGCCATCTCGTACCGACTGCCCTCGGCTGTGCAAGAGGAAAAACGGTCGAGACAGCGCCCCGCCACGAGAGCCGAGATAGCCCCCAGCGGCGGAGAGCAGAGAAAGCGGGGCGAGCGAACGCACGTACGCACGAGGACGCCCGCCCAACTTAAACGAAGGAGAGATGTTGGGGCCAAGATCCCCAGGCTCCTGGCCGCAGCAACACCTAAACCCGAGCCACAGTCGGGATGGGGCCACCCCCGTGCTCGGAGAAAGAAAGAAGCGCACCCTAGCTGTGCTCGTACCTTCCCCCTGAAGCGGGGTGCCTGACACGCGTGCACGACGGACGCACGCACAACGAGACAGCGCACAACATAGAAACTCCAATGGACAAAACGACCACCCACACAAGGACGACGAGCCCGCAGCCCCTGGTGCAGCCAGCGCCAGGACGACCGTCGGCCTCGCCCCAGATGTGGGGTAAAACACGGACGCCTGCCGAAAGGGTCAGACGCATCGGGCCGTGCTGTCATAAACGAAAAGAAAAGGCGTACCCACGCCAAGGGAAAGACTCGATCACCCACACAAGGACGACGAGGCCAGCAGTCCCTGGTGCAACCAGCGCCAGGACGACTGCCAACCTCGCCCCAGATGTGGGGTATAGCACGGATGCCTGCCAAAAGGGTCAGACGCATCGGGCCGTGCAAGAAAGAAGAAATAGGAAGGGCGTCCCTGCGCCAAAGAAGCATTAATCCGAACTGTCCCATGGCACGGTAGGTGTTGAAGGCGAGCAGGCTGTACGACGCCTAGCCGCCCCCGCGCGAAATGCGGGAAAGTAGTTAAAGGTGTGGGTGAAGGTGGGGCTATGGCACGGGCCCGATGGGCTGCCACGGCCTTTCCGCTGCACTTATGCGCTGGCACCGCACTTCATGCAGAAGAGCACCGCGTCCTCGTCGCCACACGGCCCTGCCAATATGCTGTGGCCCCTCAGCTTCCGTGGCATGGCGGACTCGTTGTGACCCTCCGCGCTGCCGTCGGCTTCTCCTCCAGCCTCTTCTGCTGCGTTGCCGGCCTCCTGCGAGGGCGGGCTCGCGCCCTGTGTCCTGGGCGCTGGCGGCAGCTGGCTGTTGGCCGATGGACCTCCCTCGGCTCTGTGCTGGTCGCCGTCTTGTTCCGCCTCGTCGTCCCGTGCTTCGGCGTCCAAGCCCGCTGAGTTTCTGACCTCCATTCTCTGCAGCTGCACGTGGAGGTCCTCAAGCCACCGCGCCAGCTGCCTCGCACGGCGCCGGCGAGCTGCTGAGAAGAGGCGAGGCTCCTCGGGGACAGCCCACAGCCAGTCTCCGCGGCGCGCCATGCGGTTTGCGGCAGCGCTTCTGGCACGCCGCCAGCTCTCCAGGTGGCTTGTCGTGGCGTTCACCACGAGGTGCGCCTTGACCTTCACGACCTCCATCTTCTGGTCGCCCATCTCGGACCAACACGCTGCCCAGAGGTGCCGCCGCACGTTGGCCTCGCGCTCGGCGAAGGCACGGTCGCACGCGCATCTTACCGTGCCCTTGCAGTCGCAGTGGACCTTGGGAGGGCCCTGCCGAAGCTGGGCCAACGTCTTGAACGCGTAGTCCTCGCCATCTCGCGCCTCCCTGCAGCGGCGTTTGCGCCAGCGGCGCCACGCCGTGTGCAGTGCTTGTGATCTAACGGTCGTCGTTGAAAGCCACGATGGACCATCCAGCTCGCCTCAGGGCGTCGTCCCTTACGTCGAAGGCGCTGCCGTCGACGAAGACGTCGGCTGAGAAGAAGCCCCCCTCCAGCCTCGTGTGCCAAACAAGGTGATGGGGAGAAGGGAACACGGGCCTTGAATAGCATCGCTGCGTGCATGGCACCAAACCGCGGGCGATCAGCTCACCCGCCGCCTCTCCGCGCTCGCGCACCACGCGCGCGGCGGCCAGCAGGTCTGGCGGACAGTGCTCTCTCCGGCGCACCGCGTGGCCGTCGGTGGCGAAGCTGCGGTGCCAGAGCGTGCCCCGCTCAGCACCACATAAGGTGCACAAGCTGCCGGCCGCCTTGCCCGCGTCGCGGAGCTGGTTCTGCGACTAGTGGGAGCCTCCGATGAGGCTTCGAAAGGCCCGCTGATGACTGATCGTCCACGCGGTGTCGTCCACTGCCCTCGGCCCGAGGAGCTCGGCCAACGGCGTCCAATTGAGAGGGGTCGCCCGCGTGCCTGCTTCGGTCAGCCTGGACCGCTCCAGGAGGAGAAGGAGGAGGAGGAGCAGGAGGGGGATGAGGGCGAGGAAAAGGAGGAGGCGCAGGAATAGAAGAGTGGGAGGAGGAGGGAGGAGGGAGAGGAGATCTGAGTAGGAGAAGGGGGCGGGGTAGGAGTGGGAGGATGAGTGTGGAGGAGGAGGAGGAGGAGGAGGAGGAGGAGGAGGAGGAGGAGGAGGAGGAGGAGGAGGAGGAGGAGGGAGGAGAAAGGACCAGCAGCGTTAGGACCAGCAGCATAAGGAGGAGCAGCAGCAGCAGCAGGAGGACGCTCGGCTTTCTGCCTTCCCGCGCCAGTCAAGGCGAGCCGGCGCGTGGGGCCGCGGCCCCGGCGGGCCTCATACGCGCCAGTGGGGGCTCGCGCCTGGGGGGAGGCCGCCGTCCTTCTGCTCATTCCTCGAGTGGGGAGGGGGGGGAGGAGGCGCAAGGAGGAGACGGAGGGTAGGGAGGAGCCAGGAGGAGACGGGATGCGGATGATGATGATGATGATGATGATGATGATGATGATGATGATGATGATGATGATGATGATGATGACTATGATGATGATGATGATGCTGATGATGATGGTGATTCTGATGATCATGATGATGATGATGATGATGATGATGATGATGATGATGATGATGATGATGATGATGATGATAATGCTGATGATGGGGATGAGGAGGAGAACGAGGAGGATGAGAAGGAGGCGGGGAGAGGGATGACGAGGAACTATGATGATGAAGAGATCATGATGCTGGTGATGATGATGATTCTGATTTTGATGATGGTGATTCTGATGATGATGATGATGCTGCTGATGATGATGATGATGATGATGATGATGATGATGATGGGAGGGAGGGGAGGAGGAGGGGGAGAACGAGGAATTCGGGTGAGGACAAGCATGTGGATGATGATGCTGCTGCTGATGATGCTGCTGCTCATGATGAGGATGATGCCGATGATGATGATGATGATGATGATGATGATGATGATGATGATGATGATGATGATGACTATGATGACGATGACGATTACGACGATGATATGATGATGCTGATGATGCTGATGCTGATGCTGATGCTGCTGCTGATGACGATGCAGATGACGATGCTGCTGCTGATGATGATGATGATGATGATGATGATGATGATGATGATGATGATGCTGAGGATGTTGATGATAATGATAACGATGATGACGATGACGATGACGATTATGACGACGTTGATGAAGATGAGCAGGAATCTGATGATGATGGTGAGGAGGAGGGCGAGGATGAGGATGACCAGTGTAAGCCCAAGCCTCATCAATGGAATTGGAATACACCCTTCCTCCAAGCTCTCTTCATAAGCCTCTACAAAAGCTCATGTGCACTGAGGGAAGCGCGCCATTGGGGGACAACCGTGTGAACATCTTGACGCGTGCCTAGACACCATTCGCAAGACTTCAACCCCACGAGTCAACCTGACTGTTGCGTCGCAGCGGTCCTGTATCGTGCCAGAACACCGTTCTTGGGACTTCAACAGCGCAAATCAGAGTCAGTGTTGCGCCCTGACAACCCTGAATCGCCCCAAGATGCCATTCTTGGAATGTTAGCCATCGGAATACGTGAAACCCTTACAATTTCTCAAGACGAATGCGCGCGGCGCTCAGGCGAGAACCACATTTTGAAAACCACCCGCCCGCAACCCGTGAAGCTCTTGAATTCTTCTTTAAAGGAAATGTGCGCGGCACTCAGGCGGGAACCACATTTTGAAAACCATCCGCCCTCAATCCGTGAAACTCTTGCCATCTTGTTAAAACGAATGTGCGGGGTGCGAAAACTACATTTTGAAAACCACCCGCCCTCAACCCGTGAATCTCTTGCCATCTTATGAATGTGAATGTGCGCGGCGCTAACGCGAGAACCACATTTTGAAAACCACCCGCCCTTAATCCGTGAAGCCCTTGCAAGTCTTTGAAACGAGTGTGCATGGAGCTAATGCGAGAACCACATTTTGAAAACCACCCGCCCTCCATCTTTGAAGCTGTTGTCAGTTTTTAAGCTTCAGGGTATTAATTAATGAAACAATTTCCGGCGAAACGCCCAGCCCGCCCTTTCGACCGGCCCCGGGGTGCGACAGGGAAGGGTTATTCATGAAGGAGTTGACGAAGGGGAAAGGGGGAGATCAAGGTCGGTACGCTCGCGTCATACCTGACGTCCTACCCCTCCCTCCCATCCCTAACCATGGCTAGGCATCCTCTCTATTCGCACAGTCTGATGTCGAGCAGAGCAATGATCGAAAGAGAGTAGGCGATGCAGGGTAGAGCACGGCATGGCATGGCATATAACACAGTAGAGCCTAGCATGCCATAGCATGGCGTGGCACTGCGCAATGAAGTATTGCATCACAAAGCATTGCAACGCAAAATATGGCATCGCACAACGGCGCAAAACACTACACCGCACAGCATGTCATGGCATGGCGCCAAGTTCTTTGGAGGGTAGGTGGATCGTCTTCGAGAGGTCTGGGCTGGTCTAGAATCGTGGCTCCACGTCTAGCTCCTCGGGCCCCCCGAAAAGCTCCACACAAGGCGGGGCTGATGGAGAGCAGCAACCGCTGGCTCTGCTGCCAATCACCTTCTCAAAACAGACACGGGGCTCCCGCTTGATACTTCGTGAAAACGACGACGCCCAGGGCTTCTGCGGCCCAAGCATCAACGAATTGACATCGAATGTGTAATCACTCCCGATGGTTTTTTCAGGGGGCCATTTTCTAGATTTTGGGGCCTATTTGGATGGAAGGCCAGCGCTGCAGCGGGAACGCAAAACGGAACGAGCGGCAACGCGGAAATGAGGCCAGCGCTGCAACGGGAGCACGATTCTCAACGAGCGGAAGCCTGAAAATGAGGCCAGCGCTTCAGCGGGAGCAAGAATTTCACAACATCCAAAGCGAAAACCTAACTCCGAGGAGTCCAGCGGGTAAAAAACAATACGCGGACGGGGGCCAGATATCTTCCAGACGTCATCCGGGGAGAGAGGATCATACAACTCATATTGTGTAATTGTAGAGGAGGGGAGTGGGGAGGAAGAGGAGGAGGATGAGGAGGAGGAGATGTGGAGAGGAGAACACCGACGACTGCGACACCCTCTCTGTGGCTGACACTGCCCCGATCAGCCGAAAGACTATCGCCATCGTCGTCGTCCTTCCTCCCAGACGGACGAGGACGCGGGAACTGGTCAGAGAAACGTGCGGCCCACGCTGTGGATAATTCCGCTCCCTGGTTATAAGACATGAGGAGAAGGATGAGGAGTGCGCTGGCCCAAAGGGGTGGCAACGTATTTGGCCGACCCTGCCCGCATACACAACCGAAGGAATGCCGAACTACATCTCGAAGAAAATCAGAGCAGCACAACGCACGATACACAATGCAGGCACTTGCGCACACACACACACACGATTTCTATGCATATCTTTATGCCTGTACTTGACTGTTACAAAGAGATATTTGTATGTCCATGTGTATATATACATATACAGATATGAGCACATTCCCCAAACAGTGCTCTCATCTATGGGTTCTTACTTGTTTTACGCAGGAAGGATTTGCTTGGGTGGGTAGCCAGAGGACTTGTTTGGCGGCCGCCCCGTGTCCGCCTAACGTAGCTTGCATCACCTATCTTGCATCACATAACTTGCACCGCACAGCGTGCAACACGCGGATTGCACCACGGAACTCGCACATCACAGCTTGCACCACACAGCCTGCACATAGCTTGCACCACATCCCTTACACCACGTGTATGGCGCCACATAGCTTGCACACCTGCAGCGCAACAACTTACATCTTGTTCAAGACTTGACTGGGTGTGTCGAGGGACTTCCGCGGTGCCGCCCGTTGCCGCCTCGTGCGCCGTGTGTGTGTGTGTGTGTGTCTGGCGGGGGTTCGCGATGTTGCCGCCCGTGGCCGCGTCGTGGCCGCCGAGGCCGACGCAGCTGCGACCAGCTCGATGGCGCAACCCATGGCGAAACCTATAGCACCACTTGTGTTGCGCCTTGTATACGATACATACAGAGTGCACTAACTTACTCTTTGGGGTCCACGCTGGCAAACATAGGTTCGCATATGCACGCACACACACATATATACATATACACACGTGTACATCCATGCACATCAATGTGCATTCCCCCGCTGCCAGCTTCCTGGGAAGAGGGCTCCACCATGCCAGAACAACATGCCGAGCATAAGACACACAATGCGTCAGACTAGCGAGATGAGGATGAGGAGGACTAGGAGGAGGAGGAGTAGGAAACGGACTTTTAGACTTAGGGGCGCCGTGACGCATTCACGTTGGTTCGAAGACGCGCCCCGAATGGTCTCTTCAACCTCCCCTCCCTAATCCCCTCTGCCCCCCCTTCTCCTCCGTTTCCACTTCTCATCACTTCTCCTTCTCCTCCCCGCATCCAGCCGCGGGGGATGAGGCCGACGAGAGGGGGAGACAATGACTACGACGACGACGCTGACGCTGGCGACGACCCTTGGAAAGGGGCGAGTGGGGGAGGGGCGAACGGGGGTGGAGGATTCCTCCTCCCTCCATCCCTGCCTCAGCACGCGATACACGGGCGGGACGACCTCTAGCTGGACGCCCACGACTTTCTCGGGGTCGCCATCTTAACCTCGTGCTTGCAAGTGGTGCTGGCCAACTCCTTATCCAAGATCGCCACCGCTTCCACAGGACCAGCGCGGGAAGCATATGGATCAGCACCCACAGCTTCAGCCATCGTGGGAACGCTCAGGGGGAACCGACTCCCACACGCAGAGTTCTCATGCCCTCGAAGAGCGCGCCCTCGGATTGCTCGTCTGGATTGTCACATCTTCCAGCTGCTGGTGCAGAGGACTGGCCCAAGCGCGGTCGGCAACATAATGGGCTGGAGGAGCACGAGCCTGAACACATCTCTGTCCTCGCCCTGTCGCAGCCGTCGGCTCACCTCGGGCCCCTGCCCTTGTAGGGTCCTGCCAGGCTCGCCCGCGGGGGGCAGGTCGCCCGTCCTGGCGCCTCCGTCGGGTGGGCGTCTCGCGCCTGCCTCTTCCAAAGGTCAGCGTTGAAGGGCCGACGTCGGTGTCGCCCGGGACAGGAGCGCCCAGGAGGGGGAGGGGGATGATGATGATGATGATGATGATGATAATGAGGAGGAGGAGGAGGAGGAGGAGGAGGAGGATGATGCTGATGATGAGGAGAAGAAGAGGAAGACCAGGAGCGGCCCCCCGATGAGGCTCCAAAGAACGGGTAGCCACCACTGCTGCGGGTGGCCGCCCCGTGGCCTGGGAGGGGCGGGGCCCCGGGTCGCGGCGCTGGCCCTCCCCGCCCGCCCGCGGCGGGAACACGTGGTGTGTGTGTGTGTGTGCGTGTGTGCGTGCGTGCGTGCGTGCGTGTGTGTGTGTGTGTGTGCGTTTGTTGAGCAGGGACCGACCGTCCCGGCATTTCTATAAGCATACCACGATATGTTTTTCGGACCCAAAAAATGTTCCAACAACAAAAACACTGTTCTTAGAACGTAAACCTGATGTGTTAAATCAAGACAGACTCAGCCGGAAATGTTCTAAGAACATCTCGTGCAAACCACAAATGGTTCTTAGACCATTGTTGGGTAGGCCTATCGGCGAGCCAAGACGCTTCGCCACTGCTTGATGTTTGGCCGCCCGGTCCTGCTGGGCTGCCGTACCCTCCCAGCTGCAGCTCAGTGCCGCCGCTGGTCCCCCCCCACGGCGCTTCCCCCGCCGCTGCCAATAACTTGCCTGATTGGGCCCGGCTTCCCCTCTCCCCGTCGCGCCGGGGTCTCCTCCTCCTCCTCCTCCTCCTCTTCGTCGTCGTCGTCCTCCTCCTCCCACGTGCTTCGCGGCCCGAGTTTGCATCCAGTGCGCCCCCCAGATGCCCGATCGCCAGAGCAGTCACCCTCTGCCCAGCCGCCGACGCAAAAAGTGTGTGTGTGTGTGTGAGATATCGACGTTGACTGCTACGGTGACGTGTTCCGCTGCAGCATTCACATCTCCGATGCAGTGGATCGTCGCGTCGATCTCGACCCACAGCATGGCCGATTCGCGCAGGAGGACGAACTAGAGTCTTGCCACCTTGCCCATGAGACAATGAACACGCCCTCGAGGCGCGTCGTCGCGGCAGAGACCACGAAAAGCCAGATAGGATTCCAGCGCTGCGCAAGGAGGACTCCTCTTCGGTTGCCAGAAGTCGGGGGCTGCTGGAGTTTCGTCCCCAGCACCACGGGCCAGGTCCCAGAACGGCTACTCTGGGTGCGATTGGAACAAAAATGTCCAGACTTGACCTGGTGAGGGTCCATCGGGCTCTGCTGCGGATGCACCCTTCGTACGTGAGTGGATGCAGACATCATTGCGGACGCGGTTCCACCCCAGAGCAGCGCTTCTCAGATCCGTCGCTCCACAACCGAGACTCGTTGATCAGTTGGATCCGCGACACCTACCAATCGGATGAGATGCCCATGAATGGACGCCCAAGGAAGGACTGCTTTGATCCCATGCAACGCACACTGGCACAGTGAGTAAGGTGTGTGTGTGTGTGTGTGTGGCGAATCATGTGAGCAAGACAAATGGACATGTGCACGGCCCCCTTGATACTGTCTGGCTGCAACGCATCATTGGCGACCGGTCGCTCTACAGGGGAAGCGACCCATGCCGCCATGAAATCATGGTCCTAGACAGTTTCTTGGCCGAATTTGCCACCAATGGCGCACTGCGGGACTTTCCAGGCGCACTCCAGGAGCTGGCCATGGCAGAAGCGGAGGACACCCGGGATATGACCCTCTCCTTTCCTACGGCTGATCATCCTGAGCTGGGCGGGTATCTTCGGGCATGCAGCGACGTGTACTTCAGCAGGTTGAACGACAGGGGGCCGAAGGCCCTGCTAGATCGGTTTCGTCAAGTGGGTCCAAAAGCCGGCATGCACATGCGCCTGGTTGCGCGCGAGATTGCGCAGGGCGGTCTTGACATCAAGAAGGCCAACAACATTGGGAGCTGGACGTCGGACGAGAAACATCGCGTCCTGACCGCGCTCTGCTCCTGTGATGGGGCCCAGGCGGGCGAGCACCCCATCCACCAACTCTGCGGAGTGCAGCGAGCTCTCGCGGACGCGGTGGCCCACCTCATCGGCCGGAGGAGGAGGAGGAGGAAAAGGAGGACGAGGACGAGGACGAGGACGAGGAGGAGGAGGAGGAGGAGGAGGAGGAGGAGGAGGAGGAGGAGGAG
>CAUYUJ010016768.1:145253-150253 GCA_963575745.1 Prorocentrum cordatum | reverse complement strand
CTGCCACCGCAGCGCGCGCGTGCGTCCACCAGGCGCTGGCACCCTGGCCAGCTCGAGCCAGGAGCTCCACCCCCACAACCGCTATGTCTCCGCCCGCGGCGCACCGGCGAGGCCAGTGTGGCTGGAGACTGGACTTGCAGAACAGCCTTGATTCCAAATGGCGATACGGACTCTCTTTTCTGGGACTGCAAGCGACTCTATCCCAACCTCACAAGCCACCCACTGAGCTCGCTGAGCGCCGAGACTAACCTGTAGGCGACCAAGACCTCCTCCTCCTCCTCCTCGCCCAGCGCCTGCCCCTCCGCCTTGGCCCCGTCCTCCTCCGGGGGGGGGGGGGGGCGGGAGCGGGCGGATCGCCTGATGCGTCAGACCGGCGGCAGGATTGCCCCCAGCTGGCGGAGCAGCTCCTTCACAGGGGGTGGTCTGAGGCGTGATGCGTGAGGAGGGGAGGAGAGGAGGGGAGAAGAGGGAGGAGGGGGAGGAGAGGCAAACAAATTCGCTGGCGTGTCTGTACGCTGTTTTCCAAGCAAGCAAAAAGCCAGCCAGCCAGCGGCCAACCAGCCAGCCAAACGGCCGGCCGACCAGCCAGGCAGTCAGCCAACCAAGCAATCAATCGGCCAGCAAACCAACCAGTGAGTCAGCCAAACAATCAACGCACTAACTAACCAGCGAACCCCGTTGGCCAGCCAGGCAGCCAACGAACCAACCAACCAACCAACAAACCGCGCTAACCAACCAACCAGCCACCGAGCCAAGTTACCAACCACGTAGCCAGCCTGAAAACGGGCCAGCCGAATAGCCAAGCGGCCAGTCACCCAAGCAGCCAGCGAGCCAAGCAACCAGCAAGCGAAGCAACCAACAGAAAGCCAACCAGCAAACCAAATAACTAGGCAGGTATCCAACCAGCCGACCAGCCAGCCAACTGGTCAGCCAGCCTGTTAACCAGCAGCCAATCAACTAATAACCAGCCAGCCAGCCTTCTCCTTCTCCTCCACTTGGGGCTTGTTTCCACATTCGGCCACCTTGAGGTCCTCTGTGGCCATTTTGGGGCTACCTTGGAGCTCTCTGGGGCTCGCTGGAGGTCGTCTTGGGGCATCCTGATGGTTTCTTGGTCTTCGCCCAAGGGGCCAAGTACAGTGATGGTTCGTGTCCGTACGTGGGGGACTGCAGTACTGTCCTCACTGTGGGCCTCGCAGGGGCCGCCACGGGAGGCATTCCCAAAAGTAAATTCGGGAGCCTTTGGAGGTGCGCGCCAAAATAGGGCCTACAGCGGCCTGGTCAAGCAGAACGCCCACGTGGAGGTCCTGCCCCTCCCCGTTTCTGAGGCCGACAGGCGCGCCTGGCTAAACGATCAGGCCGACCAGGCCGCCAAGCTTGCATGTGGATTGCACGCCTGCGTGGGGCCTGCTGTGGCTACCCTTGAGGGCCAAGTCCTCAGGGTAAAATAATGATGTGTACCGCCGCCCGTGTGCTTGAGTCGGGACCAGCCCCTCGGGACGAGTGGAAAGACCTTCGGCGCCCCCGCAGCGGGCGCGTGCCTGCCTGTAAGATCGTGCATGCGTTCGTCAAGGTCGGGCCCTCCATGTGACGGTGCAAGTGTTGTTTGCGGCCGAAGGGAACCCGGCCAGTGCCCCCTGCCCCAAGGACTGTAGGCCGAACGACATCCCGTGTGGCTTTAATCAGGTTGCCCTGTAAGCCAGGTCCCACGACATAGAGTGGTGTGAGCTCATCCCTCTGCCTGAGGCCGAGGTAGGTGACACTCTGCTGCTCTTCAAGACATGTGGCCAATATACCTCGTCGCATCCCTTCGGGCTGGACAAAGCCTGCCCCGCCTCGACTGTAGTTGGCTGGCAACCCAACGCGGCGGCAAAGCACAAGCTGCGTCGCTTCGCTCGGGGCCAAGACCCTGTGTGAGGCAACGACGTGAAGATAGTCGCGCAGTGGCCACTCCTGGGCGAGTTCCTTGAGGCTAGTGCCTCTCAGCCGTAGCTGTGGTGTTTGGTTTCGCTGGCCCCTGTCTCATGCCAGAACTAAATCCCTGAGAAGAAAAACGAGACCTCATGAGGCGTCTTGGGACCGTCTGGAAGCCCTCTTGGAGGCCTCTTCTGGACGTCTTGGGCCGTCGCGAGTCGTCTTTTGGAGTGCTGTGGAGGCCCTTTGAAATTCAACAGACCTTGAACCACAAGGGATAATTCGGTGTCTTTGGCTTTCTGGGTCCTCATTTCTTGGCCCTCGCATGCACCTGTCTGAGCATCCTGGGCCCCGACAGACCGTCTCCCCGACCTGTTTGGCCATTTTGGCAGCCTCCTGGAGCCCTCCTCGGTTAGCTTGATGCCTCTTGATATCGCTGGAGGCCGAACAGGGATGCCAACTTGGCCGAAGCATGGTGTGCTACCTCCTGGGGCTGCGCTTTCCGCCCCCCTCACGCTCCTCCCCTTTTTGGCCGTCTCAGGGGGCCCTGAGGACGCCAGCGTTGGCCTCTCTTGGGTGGTACACATTCTATTCCGCTTGCTTCGGGAAGGCTTTGGACTGGCTTCTGCCGGCGAAGCCGCCGATGTCGCACTTCTGCCTGCTTCTGCAGGCCTTCCGACAGGCTCCGCCTAATGCGAGATGCAAGCTTCTCGATTCCTCCAAGACGAGCCTTTCTGCAGCGCAATTTCTAACCGCTTCGCTTAGTTAACGGGCCACGCGTGTAGACAATATCCGCTTTCCATCATAAACGTTCAGCTGTCCAATAGGGTGTCTGCAATTTTGCCATGGCGACCCCCCAGCGTCTCCTATTAGAGGAGGAAGAGGGAGAAAATGTGACCACACATCTCCACAAGACGAGGTAGAAACCCGTGTGAATCGAAATGTCGCCAAGCACATCGGGAACGCCACACAAGTCGACCTGTAGTGTGCAAACTGATGCAGTGAACCGTGGCCCGAAGGAGGAATCGAGAGAGCGGCATGCCAATACGACCCGATGCCCGAAGGGCCGAGGATATTACATTCAGAATGATGAGATGGAACGAAGGGGAGGACGAGGAAGCGGAGAACCGTACAAATCCTCGTCAGACATCGCCAAACGGCTCCGCTGAGTCCAGGAGCCCAGCTGACCAGAGGCGACCCCCCGTGTGACGTACCCTCGCGTAACAAGGCTGCACCCCGACGTTTCCATATCCGGCGCTCTCAACGGCCCCGATACGGCTCCAAGACGGGTACAAGGTGCTCCACGACCAGACCAAGGCAACCCCAATACCTCCTACATGCCCCACGATGAAGCCTGGGGCGGCGCAAGAACATTCGAGAACCCACAGGTTTGCGATGATGCAGCTTCGCATCCCTTTCGGCCTGACTCGGCCCCAAGAGAGCTTCAGATAGTCCCAAGAAGGCCCCACAGAGCCCCCAACATGGCCCCGAAAGAGCCCGAGAGCCCTCCAAGACGGCCCAAGACCGCCCCAGGAGGCCTCCAACACGGACCGCAGACTGGCCCAGACGGCGCCTAAGATGGCTCTGCCGAGCCTCTTCAGGAGAGCTCGGCTGTACGGCCCCCAGGACCCCGAACAAGCAGCCAGGAATCGATCGCCAGGGCCCCCAGTTCAGTTCAGTTAAGTTGGGGCGGTATCAGCCCAAAGACTCGCACGCTACGCTGTGATGAGCTCACATATTGCGACGAGCGACACGTTGGCCACTCTCACACGCGTGCCAGGGCTCCCAAGATCCCAAACATGGCCCTGCCAACGTCGCTGCCGAGCCGCCGCCGCCACCGCCGGCAGCCGCCGCCCCCGCCGACGCCGCCGCCGCCGCCGATGCCGCCGCCACCGACGCCGCCACCGTCGTCGTCGTCGTCGTCGTCGTCGTCGTCGTCGCCGTCGTCGTCGTCGTCGTCGTCGTCGTCGTCGCCGTCGTCGTCGTCGTCGTCGTCGTCGTCGTCGTCGTCGTCGTCGTCGTCGTCGTCCTCGTCGTGGTCGTCGTCGTCGTCGTCGTCGTCGTCGTCGTTGTCGTCGTCGTCCTCGTCGTCGTCTTCGTCGTCATCGTCGTCATCGTCCTCGTCCTCGTTGTCGTCGTCCTCGTCGTCGCCGTCGTCGCCGTCGTCGTCGTCCTTGTCGTCCTTGTCGTCGTCGTCGTCGTCGTCGTACTCGTCGTGGTCGTCGTCGTCGGCGTCGTCGTCGTCGTCGTCGTCGTCGTCGTCGTTGTCGTCGTCGTCGTCGTCGTCGTCGTCGTCCTCGTCGTCGTCGTCGTCGTCGTCGTCGTCGTCGTCGTCGTCGTCGTCGTCGTTGTCGTCGTCGTCGTCGTCGTCGTCGTCGTCCTCGTCGTCGGGGGGATCCTCGGGGCCGTCCGCCGCCAGCGCAGCGGCGTCGGGGGCGCAGCCACTGCTGCCGTCTGCGGCCTCGGCGGCCTCCGCGCCACCCAACTGCGAGGAAGGGTGGGTTTTTGCTCATCATTTTCCTCGTCCTGCTCCTCCTCCTCCTCCTCCTCCTCCTCCTCCTTCCCCTCCTCTCTTTCCTGCTCTTGGTCCTTCTCCCCCTCCTCCTCCTGGTCCTGCTCCTGCTCTTGCTCTTGCTCCTCCTCCTCCTCCTCTTCTTCGTCCTCCTCCTTCTCCTCCTCCTCCTCCCTTCGCCCCCCCCTTTCCCCCCACCTCAGCATCCCAACTCCTTCCGCTCCTGTTGCTGCTTGCGCCTATTCCTCCTCATCGTCACTCCTCCTCCTCCCACCTAAAGGCCTGACCACAGCTTGGAGGGTGAGAGCCTCGGGTGCTTCATAAAAAGGGTTGGCATTTCCAAGCCACAGTTGACAGTTTTTTTCCCAACCCTCCTGCGTTGGGTTATCGTTTTGAATAGAGCACTGCTCGCGCGTCTCCTTCCCACCCCCTCCCGTCCCTCTCTTCCCCCCTGCCATCCCTGGGGGGCTGCGATCTGTGAAATTGTCGCCACTTTCGAGGCCTGCTGGGGGGCCCAGCGCAGTGGGTACCCACCGCGGAGTCAAATTAGATCTCGCCATCCCTGGGGGGCTGCGAT
>CAUYUJ010016768.1:106099-145153 GCA_963575745.1 Prorocentrum cordatum | reverse complement strand
GAAGACGAGGAGGAGGAGGAGGAGGAAGATGAGGAGGTGGAGGAGGAGGAGGAGAAGGACGAGCACCCTGGCCAATGATTGTCGCCCTGGGGCCACTGTCTTGGTGGCCCCCTGTGGGGCCCGACGGCGGGCCCCATAGGGGGCCAAAACAATCGAGGAGTCACGCTTGGATCGAGGAAATCAGGTCGTCGTCGTCGTCGTCGTCGTCGTCGTCGTCGTCGTCGTCGTCGTCGTCTCCCTTCAGGGTCGGCGGCACTGGCCGTAAGGCCTTCGCAATCGAGGAGACACGCCGGGATAGAGGACATCAGATCGTCGGGGGATCAAGGCCTCCTCGATCTCGATCCTCCTTCCCGATCTCGACTGAGGAGGAGGAGGAGGAGGAGGAGGAGGATGAGGATGAGGATGAGGAGGAGGAGGAGGAGGAGGAATTGGAGGAGGAGGAGGAGTTGGAGGAGGACCAGGGCCAAGTTCTCGTCCCGGGGCCACTTTATTGATGGCACGAGGACGCGACAGCAAGCCCCAGAGGCCGACATCGAAACGAAGCACGCCGGAATCGAAGACATCAGATCGTGGGGGATCGCGGCCTCCCCGATCTCGATCCTCCTCCTCTCCGCCTCCGCCTGCGCCTCCTCCTCCTCCTCCTCCTCCTCCGCCGCCTCCGCTTTCTCCTCCTCCTCCTCCTCCTCCGCCGCCGCCGCCGCCGCCGCCGGCGCCGACTCCACCTCCTTCTCCTCCTCCTCCTTCCTCCTTCCTCCTCCTCGAGGCGGCGAGCTGGGGAAGGGGGGGGGGGGGGAAATGAGAAGGGGCGGGCCTCCCCAGGAGGCTCGGAAGTCCCCTGGCCATCTGCGAAGTTCCGTAAGTATCCCCGGAAAAGACACAGAAGCACTCCTCAGAAGGCGCGAGGGCTTCCGAGGAGTCCCGCCGCCTGCTGAGACGGCCTTCTCCTTCTCATTATTCCCCCCTCGCTCGCCGCCGAAGCTCGACCAACAGCGGCGAGCACGGCAAGAAACTTCTGCTCAGCGTGCCGCGGTGGCGGCCCTGGCGACACGCCGTGCCCTGCAGGCGGATAGCGCGTCGCCCCGCTCCGCCGGGGCGGGAGGCTCCGAAAGGCTCAGGACGGTGACCCTCGGGGAGCTGGGACACAGATAGCGCGCCGCGTCAAAGCGTGGTGGGCCAGAACTCGCGGCGCGACGTGCGGAGCCAGAGCTCCTCACCGTATGGATCCTCCTCCCCGATTCGGCGGTGGGCAAACCTCCCTTTAATAAACCTCCCCTTAATCTAAACGGCCTGGGACCGAAACCGACGGACCTGGACCCGCAAAAATAGCGGCCGCGACGCCCTCTCGCGAACCGAAAACGGCCAATTCATTAATCGACGCGTCGAGGTAGGAGGTCCAACAACCTCCGACCGACGGGAGGGGTCCGTCTGGTGGAGCGTTTCGCCCTGGATCCGTTTTTCGCGGTCCCCGGGGCCTGAGAACGGGCCACAGACAAGAACCTCCCGCCCAGCGCTTGCTGCGGGCTGTTGCCCGCCCTTGCTGCTGGCCAGAACCAGTGCCGGGCCACCTCAGAACCCCAGACGGCTCCAATCCTCCCCGATGCTCCCCTCCGCCGCGCCTCTGCAGGCGCGGCGGCCGCGTGTGCGCGGATCGCCCGCGTCGCTGCCTCGCCTGGGCTCGGCGAGGGCGGTGTTGCTCCGGGGGCCTCCCTCCTCCTCCTCCTCCTCCTCCTCCTCCTCCTCCTCCTCCTCCTCCTCCTCTTCCTCTTCGTCCACCTCCTCCTCTTTCTCTTTCTCTTTCTCCTCCTCCTCCTCCTCTGCCATCTCCCCCTCCTCTACAGACCTCCTACGCGTAGAGTCATGCAGAAACGGGGGTCCTTTGCGGCACCTCTGGGGGACCTCGCCTGGCCGCAGGGACCGTCAGGCAGCTGCTCGGGATGCAGCGGCGGGGGGAACAGATCGAGACCCCATGGGGGTTCAAACATTTAAGACGAAGTCAGGGCGTCGGGGGTCTGGATCGGGGCCTCCTGCCTCCCTCTCTCTCTCCCCCCTGCTTTCTCCCCCCCCCCAGAGATCCGGGCGTTGCACTTCTTCCAAACTGGGCGTCTTCGCAGAGTTTCGGGCCCCGGGGCCATCATATATCGATCGGGTTCGACAAATGCCGCAGCATTTTTTTTCGCAACGTTGTATTTTTTCCCGCAACGTCGGATCTCAGGGTCTCCCCCTCCCCTCCTGCCCCTCACTCCCTCCTCCCCCTCCCCCCTCCCCCCTTCCCCTCCTCCCCTTGCCGCCCCTCTTCTCACGCGCACGCTAACATGGATGACGGATCCCTTGACCTGGCGCGCGGGCGCCAGATCTACGGATCGGGGACGATGCTCCCCCCGAGACATGGGGCCAGTGCCGCCTGACCTGGCGACGCAGCGTGCGGATCCTCCTCTGCGGAGGCGGGGCCCGTCGCTGACCCACGCGCCTCCATACACCCTTGCGCCTCCTCGATCATCCCTCTCTCCTCCCTATCCCCCTCTCTCCCCTGTGCCCCCCCTCCTCCTCCTGCCACGGCCGGGCTGGAAGCTCGTGCTTGAGCTGCTCGAGCCCCGCCCCCCCCCCCCGCCCCCCTCCCCCCCGCGGGTGCAGGGGTGCTATGCCTGTTGCATCACGGTGGCCCCGCGGCCCCGAAAAGAGACACGCCTGTCTGCCCGGACAAGCGAGCCGCTCGAGAGATCTCCCCAACCTGGGCGCGCACGGGCCCGTGATCTGCACCATGGGGACTCGCCCCTTGGGGAGCGCAGGTGCTACGCCTGTTACGTCGGGGGGACTATTGGTGAGCGAGTCTGGGTGTGAGTGGTGAGTCTGAGCGTGGGTAAGTCTGAATGTGACAAAGCTGCGCATCAGTGGATATGAGTGCGAGTGAGTCTGAGTGTGCGCGCGTCTACGCACGGCTGAGTCTGAGTGCGAGTGAGGCTGTGTGTGTGTGCCCACATGGGACTGCGGGTGGTTGTGAGTACGAGTGAGTCTGAGTATGAGTGAGTCTGGAAGGCGTGTGAAAACATATGCCTGTGAGCGGGTCTGCAAACAAGGCTGTCTGCAGTCTGAACATGGGCGGTCTGAGCGTGACCGAGTCCGAGCGTGAGCGGGCCTGAGCATGAGTGAATCTGGGTGCTGAGTGTCTGACTGTGAGAAGTCAGAGCTTGAGGTGGAGGGAGGCGGCAAGGAGCAAGGAAGGAGGTGGAGGCACTGCACGACTCAAAAAGGAACCGTGCACTCCGGATTCTGTGGGGAACAAGGCTCCCTTGAGATCGGACGCAGGGAGAAAATGGCAACCTCGCGAAGCATCATCTTTCTGCGGCATCTCACGACGCTCCAGCTCGAGGAGTAGACAACGGCCCTGGAGCGCGCCAGGGGCGGCGCCAGACGCGCCGCCAGGGGGTCACGGTCCCGACTCGAGGAATTCGCGCCGACCTCCAGAAGACTAAGTTCATGCAACTTTTTGTTCCTCCAGGTTCAGCCCCCGCCCATCAGCATTGCTTAATCGATCCTCTTCCCTACTGGCGTGGCCTGCGCCCTACTGGCCGATTCTACCCCATAGATGGGGATATGGGCTGTTCTCTTCGGGTTTCGAGGGGCCTATCCCCAATTGGGGTGGTGGGATAGTGGGGCTGGGCCAAGTGGGGATGTGGATCTATCGCACGATACGAGAGGCCCCCTTGATGGGGTCGAAGTAGATGGGGTCGGAGGATGGCCCCGCATCGGCGATGTATCGGCGACGTCTGCGTGGAGGAAAGCGGGCTCCACATTGAGCCGCATCGCCGATGCATCGGCGATGCGGCGCGATCCTCCGACCCCATATGCTCCGACCCCATCAGGGCGGCCTAGAGATGCTGAGAACATGGAACAGGAAGGCAGGGAAAAGGAAGGAGAGGAGGAGGAGGAGGACGAGGAGGAAGAGGAGGAGGTGGAGGAGGAGGAAGAGGAGGAGGAGGAGGAGAAGGGAGAGGAGGATGAGGATGAGGAGGAGGAGGAGGAGGTGGAGGAGGAGGAAGAGGAGGAGAAAGGATGAGAAAGGAATTGCTGTACCCAGGTGGGGATGGGGATATATTGCACGATGCTGAGCCCATGGAGGGCCTAAGCGGTCGTCGGGGCGGCTGTACATCGGGCAGTAGAAGCGGTGCAACGCAAACGGGTCCAACAGCTCCGCCGCGCCGGGCGGCACGGCCTGGCGCGGTAGGTGCGCCGCGCAATGGGGGAAGGGGACGGCGCTCGTGAGGCTCCCTCCTCCTTGGTGGGGGAGGAAGGAGGCCAGAATTGGAGTTTTAGTTATTTTCGGTGACGGTCGACCCGTATCATAAGGATCCACGATCGGCGATAAGGATGCAAGGGCCTTGGAAGGCCGTTTCGAAGCTTTTCGAGCGGGGCGCGGCCACCGAAAGTGGCCAAGGATGGACCGAGGAAGCAAGGACGCACGGGTACCCTTGGGAAGGTTGCCCATCCTCCTCACTATGCGGGTTGACTGTCGCCCGGGTTACCCGGTTGGGGGGTGTGGGTGGGAGGGTAGTAGGTGGTGGTCGATGACCTGGCCTATTCGTTTTGGGCAACTCCATGTATGCCCGCGCGTACCCATACTGTATACGTACCCCCCTTCGGGCCTGCGCAGCCGACAAAGTCAAGCTATGGGGGGGCGGGCGGGCTCGATATTTTTTTGTATCGCCGAACCCAGGAAAACTCTTGGGAACTCTTCGCCAGAGCGATTAAAAGCTGTCGAGCCAGATCGAGGGGCCATGAAGCCAGATAAACCCAGATCAATCTCAAGAGAGAACCGGAGTTCAACCAGCTCAGGCGGGATGATGCGGAACAAAACACATGACGCGGGATTCGGCTGGCTTCGGCCAGTTCTCTCGGCAACGGACATGCCAGCGCCGATACTGACTTGAACCTCCCAGGAGTTGCATCCTAAACTGAGTACGCCCAGGATGCGCCGAAGGATGCTGCAACACGTCCTCCGCCTCAAAGTCCGCTCCTCATCGGCCTCTGCCAGTGCCCGTCTTCATTCTGGGAGGCGTGCGCACTAGGGGGGCATGCAAGTCAGGCGAAAACTAAATCCATGACGAGCAGGAACACTTGAGCTGTTGCGCGTCATCATGTTCCGAGACCCTATTGCGAGATCCTCATTCTGAAGACGAGCCGTCTTCCACCAGTGTAGCAGTTGGGAGCTCTGCAAGCGAATGTGCGCGGCGCTATGGCGATAACTACTTGTTGGAAACTGGCTGTGCTGCAACCGTGCGACGGCCAGAAGCTTTTGTGAGACTCTGTGCGGCAACCGAGATCCTCAGACAAAAACGAGCTGTGCTCCACTCGTGGAACTGTGGGGCACTGTCAAGGAGAACGCGTGTGGCGCTGAGGCGAGAACAACATTGTGTAAACGACCCACCATCCATGTAACTGCCAGAGGATGCAAGCTTCATGATCACGCCCCCAGAGGCAGCATCTGGCGAGGCGCCCAGCTCGCCCTATCGACACGACTGGTGATGCGGCGCGGGGATAGGAGGGAAGAGTGTGATGAGAAGTGGCCATGATGAGAGGAAGAGTAAGTGAGGATGGAGGAAGAAGGGAGAGGAGGAGGCGGAGGAGGAGGCGGAGGAGGAGGAGGAGGAAAAGGAGGAGGAGGGGGAGAGGGAGGAGGAGAAGGAGGAGAAGGAGGAGGAGGAGGAGGAGGGAGGATGACGAGGAGGAGGAGGAGGAGGAGGATGGAGGAGGAGGAGGAGGAGGATAGATGTCCTGCTGACATGCAGCTCGGACAAATGGCCAGCACAGACGGTGAACTGCGGTGCATGGGCCCCGCATGAAGCTAGAAAGACCACATGACGAAAAATGGCGGACCACGGTGTGCCAGAGAAAAAGGACCGTCTAGACCTGGGCCAGCCGCTACGCATCATAACCATTCCGATGCTACTTCCGAATATGGCAGAATGCATGGACCACAACAACGGCTTGACTACCCAACTTGTGAACACACGAAACACTACCCAACTTGCGAACACACGAACACTTGTCGCTGGAGAAAACAAAGCAAACCACGAAACACATGAAGCAAGTACGGAGTGCTAGACATCCGTGGACATGGGAGCACATGCGACATATTAGCTGGGAGTGTAACTACGGCAACCAGCTCCGACACCTGAAGATACCACAGCCACCTGGGCATGCTCCGCTACCCACAATGGAATAACGCTACGCGTGCGCAGAAAGGCCACGCCTTCTCGCAACAAAAAAACTCCCAGTCCATCGACGATTCCTCATAAACCTCACAAGCGCATGTGTGCAATCTGCATGCGCCACCATCTGGCCATGCGATTGCCGGAGCGACTTGGCGAGCTGGACGAGGCAGACCTCGTGCAAAGTGCAAGCCTCGTGCGCAAAGAATATGACGAGGCGGGAGCCGATATACTTGTCAGAAAAAGCCCAGGAATCCAACCAATACACCTTCCAGGAAAACAATACGAGGACGACCGCCGAATACCGCCAGAACTGCAACCAGTACAACAATCGTCAGATGATGCCTACGTTGCATGCACGCCCCCCCAGTATGCGCAAGTCAATGTGCACTACTTCCTGCACTTCTTCTAAGGAAGACGCAAACACCAACACTTTCAGTGGCACACTTAGCTGGAGCTTACTTTCGCAGTGCAGGTTATCAGCTCGGATCTCGTCAACTACCAGCACTGGGAAACTCTCCTACACCATGAGGCCAAGTACTGCTGGGTACAGCCTGTGCGGGACGGATGCGTGATGGGACTACTTGCAGGACCAGCCTGCGAATCTCGGAGTGGGGCCCGCTGGAGCCACATACGCTCCCCTCAGGGTGGAGGGCCTCGGCTACTTCGAGAGAAGCATGGGCTATGGAGATGCAAATGGCTTGACGCACGAACGGAAGCTCAAGTACGAATCGGCAACCGGCTTCTACGTGTTACTTTGAAGCCCCTGCTCGAGGCAATACTCCTCGAGATATCTGCCACCATGGGTCACCCAGCTACTCCAACGTGGCGGACGAGATGAGCCTCGATTGCTACAGGATACCAATGCATTTCTCAGCGGGCCGATCGCCATAGGGATCAGCCTTGACAATCTCTTTACGATGGCCGCAACCGAATGCGGACTATGCTACTCTGCATGCGCGCTCCCTACGGACAGTCAGGTAAGGTTGGTACGATTTGCCTGGACTGGAAGCGTGATTGAATTTGCCTGGACTGGGAGCGTGACAATCAACGCGTGACCGGGGTCTGAACCTCAATAATGGTGCTGGCGACGACGACGACGCCGGCGACGTCGAGGTCCAAAAGGCCGGAACCCACAGGGGCAACGCAGTAAAATTCTGGAAGGCGCCGCCTGCGGCAAATTCTGGAAGGAACCGCCCGGGCAAAGCTCTAGGGGCGCCCTGGTAACATTCTGGGAGGCGGCTACCCCCCCCCGTGTCGCGCCTGCTCCGCGTCCCTGCGTAAGCCGGCCTCGGAGTCCTTCGCTGCCTGTACCTGATATGATACAAAGGTGCAGTGGTCCGACAAGATCCCTGCCAAGGGGCGCTATTTTCCCACCACTCGGATCCGTCCAGAACCCCTCGAATTCGCCTAAGGTCCGTCCAACAAACACCGGGCTCACGCAGGATCCGTGGCGGGTCCACACCCGGATCCGACGCCCGAGGCGAGGCTGACGCTCCCGAGCGGGGGCTCTTGCCAACGTCTGCGGGGGCACCTGCATTCGCGGTCGCGTGCCCGACGCTGCGCCCATCGCCTGCGACTTGCCACCCAAACTCCTTTCCCCAGACTGGCTGGGCCGACGGCCCCTGGCCTGGCTGGACAGACAATCTGGTGCCTTCGTGCGATTTGAAACCTCGGGCCGGAATCCCAAATCGCACCAACTTGCCTGACTGTCTGTAGGCCAACGAGCTACTACAAGAGCGAGATCGGTACGAGAGGTGTAACCTCAGGGACGTTCCCATTACAGCACTTGGCTATGACAATGTGGAAGATAATTTCCGTACGGCGCCGCTTAAGGCAGATCCGCCACTACTTTGTCAATTCATCGCGGATGTCCCCAATTCTTTGTGGGCATATATTCAACAAGAGAACAACCACCACACGGAGCGCATCGAAGTATAGACGTGCTGCATGCATCTATGGATCGGGAAGAACTCTGCAGAAACCCGAGGATAAGTACGGATAGCACGAGTCGAGGACGTGGGATGGGGACCCTACGCGCAAACGGATACATGCCACGATATGGATGGGATGAGGGAGCCGGGTGTAGGCTCATCTACATCGATATTGGCAGATGATGCACATCCAATTGACTGCTCATCCCCATCACATGCGCTGTGCGTGACCCCGTCAACAGAACAAAGCAGACAGGGTTCCAGAACCGCAGGGGACTGCACGATGGCACGGTTGCTGGGAGACGCTCGCTCTGGCCGGCCCAAATGACGATGAGAGGCAACGTACGGCACGACTTGATGTTGCCGACGTGGGCGCTACGACACCAGCGACCTTGCCACTTGCAGCTGGCCCGAAGGCCCAAGCGCCCGAAGGCCCAAGCATCGTCATTATAACCGGCATGGGGATACGTAGGTACTACTACCAATGTTATTGCCAGATTACTGAATGCTCCTTCTCTCTCCTCCCCCTACCCTACGTGCAACATTGCATTGTGTGTTCGATTGCATCCTCGCTCACGTTTGTACCTATTCTGTACTCGGCGGCTCCCTTTGGGCAGACGACCGCTACCATGGTCGGCTTTGGAATGAACGTTACCCTTCGAACGTTGTACATGACGTGTCCAAACGAACAACATGTGCCACCCATGATCATCACTGCGTGACCTGGCAATATCTACCGCACACTGTACCCAAACAAGCACCTATGATTTTACCGTGCGAATTGAGAATCCAACCGATAGTTGCAATCGCATTCCTAGGGAAACGTTGCAAACGAAAAACAACCATCTGAGCGTTCCCTGCGGCAATCGTAACTTTCGGCCCGAACAATCTGCTACACTGCTTGGGGCGCCGTCCGCTACCAACACCAACTACTGCTAACGCGAAGCCTACTACAACCAACAGCCATGCCGCAGCCGCAATCCGAGATCATGATGGACTTCAAGTGCGCAGAGCAAGAGGTCGATACGATCTCCACGGCCAGAGGCTAAGCCGTGTTGGAAAAGCGGCAGCAGAAGCGCGAGATGGCAGTGTGGGGCGAAGAGGCGGAAGAGGCGGGGTTGTGCGGATGGGTACCACCCTCGTGCATCGTCGGCGGCGGCGCGCGCCACTCCGCCCCAGCGCGGAGGCTGCAACAGTGCACACACTCGAGATGTACCACGGCCAACACACCTGGGTGACGCAAAGCACCGCGGAGAGGGGCCCCAATCATGAGGCCGTTCGTCGGGACGACCGCTTCGGATATCCCATATCCCGAAGTGCACGACGACGGCCACTGCACCAGTCCGTCATGCCGAAATTTGTCTTCATGAGCCACATGCAAATATATCTTGCCGGCTTCCCACTGAAGAATAGGGGGACCCCACCACGGGAAGCACCAGCCATGGAGGAGAAGGGAGATGACAAGGAGGAGACGGGAGACAAGACAACAGCATTGTGTGGGCATCGCCGCTGGCTCTGCCGACCACTTATAACAACACACAACGGACGCAACGAAATCTGTAATGCCGTGTGTGCGTGCAGCTGATGCGCCCGCCAGCCCCGACCGACTACCAAATGTATCTGCTTCAGATGGATACGACGCTCTCCGTCCCAATCACCTGGGAGTGTGCGCAGAACGTCTACGATCTGAGGCTGGCGGCCTGCCATATCATAAAACCGAACACCTACATGTCGCTGCTCATAAGCGGAAGAGATGTCACCGCGGCGCACCTTACTATTATGAAAATGTCTGTTGGCAACTTGAACGGTACGCTCTTGGTTCATACGTCCCGCCACCACTACGCCGTCATCATGCCGCCGAAAGGGGAGACGTATACCATTACGGTCCCAGGGTGTAGTATGACGCTGAAGCTACCATCAGTGGAGACGCACACCAAGCAATCGATCCTGGAGCTTGCTACTACGGACGCCCAGCACGCTGCGAACGACATGGGCGTGGATGCGGCGGATACGAGTGGAGCTTTGGGCTCGGGGCTCCCAGCAGTGCGTTGAGCTGTGGGCTCGGGGCTCCCAGCAATACACAGCCAGTAGATTAGCGATGCCGCTTGAAGCGCCAACCATACCTGCGGAGACGACCTACGGAACTTTTTGTCAGTATTCGCACACCGTCGACTACGCCAGTGGCCACGCCTAGCCATATTTTGCCTCCTTGTTCTACGTGAGTGAAGGCATCCACGATCCTGCAAGGGTTGCACGGCCCGTCTCATGCCAAGCTACCAAGGGGGAATCTACTACCACCAACGGTCGCACCACCGTAATGTGAGCATCTTCGCTGGCCAAGTATTATAACATCCACCATGAGCTGGGCACCTGAGCGGAGAGCCCTACTCCATCCATCCCCCCGACCCCCTCTTTCATGACAGTGAGCACGATCGGACCTAGGCCAGAAGAGCATCCCTCAAGAACACGAGACCCTCCGTCGGCCAAACAGAACATCCAAGGGTGCCCTCCCCAGGGTGCACAAGAGCGTCCAGCAGGCACGAAAAACACCAAGGTACCCTTGACGCAACCGACCTCGATCTTATACCTCGGCCCGGCCGGTAAGTGCACGTGTACAGTCGGGGCCTTGACCTAAGGAACCCCAAATAAGGAACCAGGCCCCTTTTTTTCCATAAGGTAAGCCTCGACTTCCGATCGAAGACATAAGGAAAACCCGAGGCAAGCTGCGAAACACTCAAAGGAACGCGGAGCCCCTCCCCAACGAAAAGGGCTCCTTCTTCAGGGCCCCGACTGTATGCAGCCTCCTCCCCACCTCGTGACCGCAGCATCCACCGCTGGTTGGAGACCTCTGGGGCGCAGCGCCCGCTCCGCTCCTCCCCCCCCCCCTCCGGCCTCCTCCTTCTTTACGGCATGCTGGCAAGCGCATGGGGCCTCCCTGCCTCCTTCCCCTCGCGGCGTGCCTCCACGGGCCCTCCTGAGCGTTTCCCCGTGCGTGTGCCGTCGAGCTCTCTCCAGAAGCTCCCTCGGAAGCCTCTCCCAAGAGCTTCCAGAGCTCCTTCCGAAGGCTCTGGAAGGCCTTCCTGGCGCTCCCCCACCCGGGCTTTGGATTGCACAAGTTCTTCACGGCATAATGACACGTGCACGGGGCCTCCCTGCCTCCTTCTTCTCTCGGGCTAGACATCGTCGCTGGCGTGCGCGCGGTGCCACCGCGGCACTGGGCAGCGCGCGCGGCGCGGGGCCCGGCGCCGCGGTGGAGAGGGATAACAGCGAGGCGGTTCGCAGGCATAGAGGATGACGCTGAAGGACGGGGAGGGGAGGAGAGGGCAAGGAAGAGAAGGGCACAACCTGAAGGGCCTGACCCTGCGATGGCACACACCGGCAAAGCAGGAGAGAGAAGCTGGAAGAAGAGCAGCAGGAGCAATATCAGGATGATGAGGATCATGGAGACAATAAACATGGTCATGACGATGATGCTGCTGCTGATGATGGGGGCGACGACGATGATGATGATCATGACGATGACGATGACGACGATGCTGACGATGATGATCATGGTGATGACGATGACCATACTGACGATGATGACGACGATGATGATGATGATGATGATGATGATGATGATGATGATTATGGTGATACTGCTGGTGATGAGGATGCTGATTATGATGATGATGAGGACGGTGATGGTGGTGGTGATGATGATGGTGATGACGATGATGAGGTGAAGGGCCTGTGTAAGCCCAACGCTCGTAAACGATGTTGCAAGGAAGCCCTCCCTCCAAGCTCCATCTTCATAAGCCACCGCAAATATTAAATTTCACTGACGGAATTGCCCCGTTAGAAGACAACCGTTTGAAAATCCTGAGCCGTGCCAGAGCACCACTCCTAGAACCAGAACGCCACGAATCAACATTACTGTTGCATCCTGACGATCCTGAATCGTGCCATAACGCCGTTCCTGGGACTTCACAATCGCGAATCAACATACCTTTTGCGCCCTGATAGTCCTACATCTTTCTAGAACAACATTTCTGGGCCGTTAGCCATGCGAATCCTTGACACTGTTGCAAGCTCTTAATAGGGATGTGCGCGGCGCTAAAGCGAGAACCACATGTTGGAAAGGTACCGCGCTCCATCAATGAAGCGATTTCTTTCAAAGAATGTGCTCGGCACCAAAGCGAGAAACACATTTTGAAAGCGACCCGCCCTCTATCCGTGAGGCTCTTGCCACAATTTAAAACGAATTTGCGCGGCGATAAGGCGAGATCTTCACTGTGAAAGCGACTCGCCTCTCACCCGTGAAACTGCTGCGAATCTCACGCTTGAGGATCATATACTGTGAGGAAGTCTGAAGCGAAACGCCTGGACCGCCCTACTGACACATCTCGGGGTCAGACAGGGAAGAGGTGTTCAAAAGGAAGAGGAATGGAGGAGGAGGAGGAGGAGGAGGAGGAGGAGCAGGAGCAGGAGGAGGAGGAGGAGGAGGAGGAGGAGGAGGAGGAGGAGGAGGCTGAGAGGAGGCCTACTGTTTTCCACTTTTCCTCCTCCTTGCCCTCCTCCCTCTTTCTTTTCCGCCTCCGCCTCCGCCTCATCCTCCTCCTCTTTCTCATCTTTCTCCTCTTTCTCCTCTTTCTCCTCTTTCTTTCCCGTCTTCTGGGACGCCGCGGTCGCCATCGCGCTGGCCTCCCCACCGCCCATGGCCACACCCGCCAGGGGGTGTCAACCCTTGGTTGGGCGGCCGGGGGTGAGGGCTGCTGTTCCAGGCCGCTCGGCACAACCCTTCCCTGAGATCCGGCATTGCGAGTACATTGCAACATCACGAAAAATCACGACCGGAGTCCTCGCCTCCCTGTGTCCGCGGCGCTTCCGAGCCGGATCGGTCTGGGATGGTCCCAGGGCTCGGATGCCGATGGAACGCGCCCCGTTGCTGGCGATCGCGCCGGGGAAGCAGGCCACTCGCAGCGGATGGGGGCCTGGGAGCAGGGCGACTCGAGACACCGGCAGCTCCAAACATCGACGCCCCGACCACTCCCCAGAGCCCACACGCCCCAGCTCTCCGACCCGCGTCCGGCCGTGGCGACGAGGGGGCCCCCCCCGAAGTCCAGCTGCCGTTGCCTCGGCGGGCCTTCCCCAGAGGGATCGCTAAGGAGGAGGAGGCGGAGGAGGAGGAGGAGGAGGAGGAGGAGCAGGAGGAGGAGGGGGGGGAGGAGGAGGGGGAGGAGGAGGAGGAGGAGGAGGAGGAGGAGGAGGAGGAGGAGGAGGACCGCGCTGGGCCCCTGCCGGCCTGGGGCCCCGGCGTCCGCAGCTTCCGGAGCTTGGGCTCCGGCGGCAGCAACTCGCCGGCGCCCGCGTCCGCCTTCCGGCGCTGCTCGCGCGCAGGGCTCGGCTGGCGCTGCCGCTGCCTCGCCCGCTCCTCCTCGTCCCCCGTCCTCCGTCCCGGGTCGACGGCGCCACGACGACAGCCTTCGCCTTTCCAGCCTGCATGCCTGCCAGCCTGCACGGTTGCAGGTTCTCGCTTCCGGGCTCTCATGCTTTCCCTGCTCTATCTTTCAGCTCTCCAGCTTTCCACTGCCCAGCTTTCCAGCACTCCAGCCTTCCAACTGTCATGGGTTCCTGGCTTCCAACCTTCCAGCTTCCGATGCTTCTCTTTGAAATCTTGAAGCATTCAGCCTTCCTGCTTTTCAAGTTTCCAAGCTGACAACTTCCATCTCTTACGGTTGCAGCCTTCCGCTTTCCAACTTTCCTGCTCTGCATCTTCCCATGTTCCAGCCTTAGGCTTTCCGGCTTGTCTGCGCTCGCGCTCCCCAGCTCTCAGCTCTTAGAACACACATGGCCCATTCACCTCGGGTTCCGTGGGGTCAGCTCCCCCCCCCCTGCATCTTCAGCGTGGACCTCGGCGGGAACGCAACAGCGTGGATCAGCCGCCACCGCCGGCTTGACAGCATGGGCGTCTGGGCCTATCTTCAGCGACTAGCGCCCGGCACTCTGCTGGGCGTGGCGCTGGCCGCCAAGCACTGGGGGGTCAAAGGGGGGTGGCTGGTCGGATGGAAACCTCAAGTTGCGTCATATGTTGCGCCATAGGTGTTCAGACACGCCGGAATCAACGAACTCCTCCGCTGTCTCAATGCAACATGCGTTGCGCCATAGGTTTCGCCGTAGGGTGCGCCACAGGTTTCTCATCGCACAGGCTGGGCCTCGCCTCTGCCACCCTCCTCCCTTCTGCCTCCTGCCTCCTCCTTCCCTGCATCCTCCCTTCTTCCTCCATCCCTGTTCCATATAAACAAGCTCCCCCTGTCGCACCCGCAGACGTGTCCGTAGGGCGGGCTGGGCGTTTCGCACGAGGCTTTCTCACTACTTCTGAGACTAAGGCTTGACAGTTGAAAAATATCGAGAATGGAGCGCAAATCGTCTTCAAAGAGAGCTCTCGCAACCGCGCACATTCGACTGACATTTTTGCACCAGTTGGAAGGGTGGAGCGCGTGTGGTTCAAAAATGGGGCTCCCGTTTCTGCGCCGCGCGCATTCGTCTTACAGTTTGCATCAGTTTCAAAGGTGGGGAAGGGGGAATCATTTCCAAAATGGGGCTCGCCTTAGCGCCGTGCGCATCTGTCATGACAACTTGCAGCACTTTCAAAGATGGGGAGCGATTCTTTGTCAACGTGTGGCTCTCGCCGTAGCGCCGCGGGAATTCGTTTCAACAGTTTGCAAGTGCTACACGGACAGAGAAGGGATCGTTTTCCAAATGGAGTTCTTGCTTCAGCGTCGCGCGCATTCGTGTTCAGTGTTGCAGCGATTTTGATAATGCGGGGGGGTGGGGGTGTTTTCAAAATTGGGCTCTCGCGTTAGCACCGCGCGTACTCGTTCTTGGCCAAATCTCAGAGCTGCTTGCGGCACTTACACGACATCATGGAGCCAAGGTCGTTTTGAACATGGAGCTCCCACCTTAGCGCCGAACGCTCGCGACACAACACATTGCAGCAGTTACAAAAAGGAGGACGGCTCTTTTCATAATGTGGCTCTCGCTTGAGACTTCTTGAAGACCAGCAGCTTCAACACGTGTAGTACTGGACGGAACGAAGGCGGCTCCTTTTCAAAATGAACCTCTCGCTTCCGACTTGCTCGGAATTCGTGACCACAAGTGCAATAATGTGCACCCGTTGCACGAAAGAGGGCCGGACCTTTTCGAAAGAGGGATCTAGGTAGACACCTCGCCGACCTGTGTGATCATAGGCCCACCAGCCCTTGAGGGCGTAGATGGTCTAAGGAATTTCCTCTTCCAACGCCCTTCTTCCCCTTCAGGAAGGAATTTACCCCTCCCCCTTCCCCGTCCCCTGGACCTGGCCGGGGGGTTCCACGGTTAGTTAGAACGTCAAAAACGGCCTCGGCCAGGAAGTCCCAATCATTGGTTTTACCAAGGCTTTGGCCCCATTCTGGCCTCCTTGAGGGGGGGGACCCTGATTGAAGACCCCCCCCTTCTTTGGTCGATCTCCTCCGAGGTGGCCCCAAGAACGCTCCCAAGGGTGCCCCAAGAGGTGGCCAGGCGGCCCCACGAGGCCCCCAAGAGGCCCCCAGGATGCCCCCAAAAGGCTCCCAAGAGACCCCCAAGAGCCCCCCCCCCACAGGCACCCAAGACGCTCCAAGAGGCTTCGGCGAGAATGCCAAACTCGTTGATTTTACTAGGGTTTTTGCCACATTTTGGCCTCCTGGGGGGGGGACAGATTCAGATGACTCCAAAGGCGCCTGGGGGGGCCCAAGGTGATCTCCAAGATGGCTCAATGTATCCCAAGATGCCGCAAGATGGCTCCCACGATGCTCCAAGAGGCCCCAAGACCGCTCCAAGGCGGCTCCAAGTGGCCAAAGAGCTCCCCCAGGAGGCCCCGAAGAGGCCCAAATCCTTCCAAAACCTTAACGAAAATCAATGTTTCGGCTTTCTCGCTTTTTTGCTTCCGATGGCCATCCGAGGCCTCAAGATGGCTCCAAGATGGTCCAAGAGGGCTCCAAGAAAGGTTCAAGAGAGCCCCAAAATGGCCCCAAGAGCGCTCCAAGAGCGCCCCAAGAGTGCCCCAAGAGCGCCCCAAGAGGCGACTTTTTGGGCTTCCAAGGGGCAGCGCTACTTGATGCTCCCTTCTTGTTTGATCGATGTCCTCCAAGATGGCCCCAAGAGCGCTCCCACGGCCCCCTAAAACGCTTCAAGAGGGCCCCAAGAGGCGCCCAGGAGGCCCCAAGAAGCTCTCCGAGGCATCCAGGACGCTCTGAGAAGTGTCGGGGACCGCCAAGAGGCCCCCAAGACGCTCCAAGAGGCTTCCACTGGGGGACCCTTCCTCTGTGTGCTGCCCACTTCCCTGATCGAGGCAATTCCTCTGGGCATCGTTTCTGGATGGTTTTTTTTTGTTGTTCCCCCTTTTTGCTTCGCGAACGTCGCGGTCCAACCGCGCGCCGTCCAGAATCGCGCAGCTAACGAGCAGCGGGCTAACTTAGGCCCTGAGCGACAGGAGCGGGCTACGCTGCCACTCAGGAGGCGAGGGCAAAAAAGCTGGTGGGGTTACTTTTTCTTGGTCGCGGGCAGACGCGTGAAGCTGTCGCCGAGAGGGGGGTCCGGGGCACGGGCCAGCCTAATTAGCTACTGAGCGACGCGCAAGACGGCCGGGCCAGCACTCAGAAGCGGCGGCTAAGAAACTGGTGGGGTTACTTTTTCGGTCGTGGCCGCCAGCGAAGAGGCAGGCGGCGAGCAGGGTGTCCGGGCCAACGGGCAAGCCTAATTAGCTACAAGAGGCGCCGCTAGCCGGCCGGCCCACTCACAAAGCAGCCGCGAGGCTATGGGGGAGCTGACGGCGGGGGGCATCCTGGGAAGCTCCGGCACGTGCAAGACAAAATGTCGAGGAATTCGATGCCTGCCTTGAGGCGCGACCCACGCAGAGACATGACGAGTACCTGAGCAACCGTGTCCGTCATTCTGAATGGGGGCAGGCGCGAGGCCCGAGGAGCGAGTCGCCAGTGGGGCGCCAGGCTCCAACCGCCCCAACGGCGTGTGCTTGCCAGGTGGGCAGAGCTGTCGAGGAACGTGGAACGACGCAACCTGCCAAAAGCGGGGGGATGAGCCTGGCTGCAGCTGCTGCGAAAGGCTGAACCACTCTGTGGCGATCTCAACGCCCGCCAGTCCACCAAGCAATGCATGAGGGACACCAAGACGACCGCGAGCCGGGCCCGTGGGCAGCGGCGCGGCGCCGGGCCCAGGGTGAGAGGAGAAGGCCAGGCAGGTGTGGTGAGCATCGCCAGCGAGGCAGGGGAGTCCAGGGGGGTGCTGCACTGATGGTGGTGCTGCCGCCTGAAGTACGCCAAAAGGGCCGAGGGACAAGCTTATCCTCAAGTACACAGAGTGGCTGCACCTCCCGGGGCAAGTGTGGCGCGTGCCCAAGCAAGTGTGCAACGTTGCAATTGGGTGGGGCGACCAAGGGGAAGCTGCGCTGAAGCAGGCGCGAGAGCCGACGGCCACCATGGTCCGATCCTGCCCGCCGTTTCTGCACTTCCCCGCGAGACTCGGGGCCGCCCTCCATCGCGCGCCGCGTGGGTCTCCAGGGTCGCAGCTAACCGCCGCTGAAAGTGGGGAACCTTGCCACGGACAGCGGGGGGCCAGGGCGGCCCTGGGGAGGGGGGACAAAACCAACGGCGTCTGTCGGCGCGCCTGGCGAGCCCCAGGGCCAATGGCGGGGGGCGCCCGCCTGGCCCGAGAGGGGAGAGGCGAGGGGAAGCACCTCAACGCCCCCCGAACGGGCCCGGGACCCGTGGGTCAGGGGACATGGCCATTCACAAGGGTCCTCCAGGGTCGCAGCTAACCGCCGCTCAAGAGCAAATCGTATTGACTGATGGGTCCTTCGAACGGTGTTGATGCCGTGTGATGGTGCGGTCCTGAGTGGACCTCCTGCCATGCTGAATGCTGGTCTGCCAACGCGAAGATTGGCACCTCTACGGGGATGGTGGGTGTTGGTCCTCCAGGGTCGCAGCTAACCGCCGCGTAAGTCTGTAGTGTGACAAAACTGTGACCTGGCTAGGTCGAGCTCGCCGCCAGGCAGGCTGGGGGCGGATCTGTGGCTCACCCTCGGGCCCTGGCGCGCGGGCTGGCTGTCGTCGTCGGACGGCAAAGTCTGTGAGCCTGGGGGGCCTGCCTGCGCGAGCCAGGTCGGCCCCGCCGTGCCAGTGAGGGTGAGATGTCGGGTACTGGTGGGGGGAGTCCCTCCGCGTCAGGCCCGAAAAGGAAGATGGTGGTCCACTTATCCAGCGTGTGCTGTCTAGCTAAGCTGCGCCGTGGGTGAAATGTGGGGGTCGCCTTCGCCCCGGCGGAGGGTGGCCCCGGGCATTGCGGCCTGGGCCGGGCGCAGCGAGGTGAAACGAGCCCCTTCGGGGCAACGGGTGGCTGGAGGTGGGGGGAACTGGTCTCCTTGGGCAGGTCCCTACCAAGGGCGTTGAGGTGGGCGTGTCGGGAGCACGTCAGCCTTGGGTGTCGGAGTCACTCTTCGCCCACCAGCGGGCGCGCTTGTCCGAGTCACGGTCGCCCCCTCTTGGGGGGTATCGTTTGCCCCTGCCTTTCCAGTCGGAGTCCGTCCATGGGGTTTCTCGCCGATCCCGCGAGGCCCATTCTTGCCAGCCCTGCCACTGGCTGGGGGTGGCAGTACCGATGGCTCCAGCCCAGGGGTCCTGTGCAGCCGCAGGCGCGACAGCTCGGCTCTCGGCTGCCCAGGGTCAGGCTTGTCGCGGCTGCCGTAGTCGCGCGGGGCGTGTGCGTGAGCGTCATGACGCACGGAGTTCATGTGCTTGTCCCTAACTGCAGCCCAGTTTACGCCGAGCCTGAATTCTCGATCCATCCGATATGCATCATGGCCGGCGTTGTGCCATGCCTCCAGGAAATCCGCGCACGTCTGGGGTGTGTTCAGTTTGGGATTGCTCTTGTAGCCTCCCTTGGGGTTCTGACTCAGGGTAGCCCGTTTAACCCAGGCATGCCAGATGCCGTTGAACGCGCCTCAGAAAGTCTTTTGCAGGCGCGTAATCTTGTCCTGGATGGGTTCGCTCCTTTCCACGTCTGCAGCTGCAATCGTGCATTTGTACATGGGGCCGCAACCCATGGGGTCGTTAATGTTCTCGTAATAAGGTTCTCGCACCCTGCCGTCCCTCCAGGGTGCCCCGCGGATCTCCGTGCGCGTGGGGTTACCCCTTGGTGACTTCGCGGCACGCCCTCTCCCGTCTTCAGTGTCTTCCGAGGCGGGACGGTCGCGTCCCCGGTCCCATGCACTGCGGTTGGGCGTGCGGTCGTCCCTGGCTCCCGCACAATCCCAGGATGATCCGCTTTCCCTTTCGGAGCTGTCTTTGGCACTCCGAAGTTCCAGGGCGGCTACCCGGTCGACGGTCTGCGAATAGGGGGTCCAGGCCTTGCCGCTTGGTGGCGCATCCTAAACACCTAGGGAGTCGAAGACGTCTGCTTCTTCGTCTTCGCCCGCGGTTGGTTCTGGGCTCGCGATCGGGCTCGTTTCCTTGGTTGTGGCTAATATGCTTCCTTGCTCGTCCCCCCAGTCGGGCGCATCCTGTTCGCCCTCGATCTTGCATGCCTGCTCGCGCGAGCCCTGCGCTTCCACGGGCGGGTCGTTGGCCCCATCGACGCCGGAAGTCTCTTCATCCGCCCTGGGGGGGCGGCCTGGAGGTGCCTCTTGCTCACGAGCCTGGCTGTCCGATGGGGGCAGTTAACGAAGCAGCGGGCTAACTTAGGCCGATGGCGCCGTCTGGAATCGCGCAGCTAACGAGCAGCGGGCTGACTTAGGCCCTAAGCGACAGGAGCGGGCTACGCTGCCACTCAGGAGGCGAGGACAACAAAAACTGGTGGGGTTACCTTTTTTGGTCGCGGGCAGACGCGTGAAGCTGTCGCCGAGAGGGGGGTCCGGGGCACGGGCCAGCCTGATTAGCTACTGAGCGACGCGCAAGACGGCCGGGCCAGCACTCAGAAGCGGCGGCTGAGAAACTGGTGGGGTTACGCGAAGCCTCTAGTGATTTCGCGCCAGTATGATGCACACCAGTTCTTTTTCAAAACGGGGCCCTCGCCAGAATGGGAGGCCCATATTGCGCTGGTCTTTCAAGGGGGGCGCTTCTTGCATTGAAAGGGAAAGCTTGTAGGGACGTGCGAGGCGGGGACTTGGGACGGGAGTGTATGTTCCAGCGTCGCTGGTGCATGTTGGGTCTACTCTGGTCCCTCATCCTCCTCCTCCGCCTCCTCCTCCTCCTCTCTTCTTCCTCCTGCTCCTCCTTCCTCCGTCTCTTCCTCTTTCTTCCTCGTCCTCGTCTTCCTCCTCCTCCTCGTCCTCCCCCGTCCTCTTCCTCCTCCTCCTCCTCCTCTCTCCTCCTGCCTCCTCCTCCGTCCTGTTCCCTCCCACCCCTCTCCTCTTCCTGGCACGCGACCTTCCGCGCGCACGGGGGAGGGGGAAGAACGGAACGAGGAGGATGGAAAGGGAGGAGGGAGAGGGGAAGAAATAATAATAATAATAATAATAATAATAATAATAATAATAATAATAATAATAATAATAATAATAATAATAATAATAATAATAATAATAATAATGATGATGATGATGATGACGATGATGATGATGATGATGGTGATGGTGATGGTGATGATGATTATGATGATGATGAGGAGGAGGAGGAGGAGGAGACACCTCCTCGTCTAAGACGAGGCCAAGACTAAGACAACATCGGGCCGGGATAAACATTGGTAACCTCTGACACCCAACGGTTCTTGGATGCATCGGGCGCCGCAGCCGTTCCGAAACGCCTCAGAGCTCTCTGAGAGCGTTCCGCGTTCTGGAATGATTGATCCTGATCCTGGCCCCGCCCGATCCTCGCCACCACCGTCGCCTCGAAAGCCCCTGCTGCCCTCCTGGCTTCCGGGCCATATATCCAGGCTCCCCGATCCGGGCGCCCCCGGAGCGCTCTCGGCGAGGCGCAGGCAGCTGCTGGAGCGCATCCCGAGGCGGGGTAATAGACTCGGCCGCACGCAAGACCGACCCATGGGAAGAGTGACCTTCGGTGCGCGGCTTCCTTGGGACCGCGGGGGGGCCAAACTCGAGCGCGCAAGCCGCTGCCATCGCATCGCGTTCGGCGCTCGGGGGGGGGCCCAGTGGGCCCGCACCAAAGGCCCCTCCAGCGAAGGGTCACTCTCACGCGTCGTCGATAGGCCAGAACCTATACGAGACCGTCCGAAAACATCGAACCTCGAACCCGAAACTTTCAAACGGGGCTGCCTTGCGGGCGGCCTTGGCGGGAGGCTCGCCCTCCGTGGACCTCCGCCGGTGCGCGAACGCCTGCGCCGCGACCGCCCGCAGGCACAGGGTGCAGCGCAGGTACCTGCCAGGCCCTCCCCCGCGGCCCCCTTCCTCCACAGGGCGAGGGGCATGACGAGGAGGAGGGGGAGGAGGGGGAAGAAGGGAGGGGGAAGAAGGAGAGGGGGAGGGGAAGGAGGAGGAGGCAGGGGAGATGATAATGTTTAAGTGTCGAAGGAGGATGTATGTATGTATGTATGCATGTGTGTCTGTATGTTTGTATGTATGTATGCATGTACGCATACATGTATGTAGGTATGCATGCGTATCTGCATACTTGTAAACATGTATGTATGCATATTTACACACATTTATATACATATGCATGCATGAATTGGTGGAAGTAAGACTGCCTGCATGTATGCTTGCATGTGTGTATGAACATACGTGTACACGCGCGTATCCAAACGTACTTATATGCATTTGTCCATGTACAGGTTTATGCATATAAGAAATACGTGGATGTGTGTAGTAAATATGTCTGTCTGTCTGTCTGTCTGTCTGTCTGTATGCAGGCATACATGTCAGCATGCATGCCCACATGCATGTATCTACATGTATGCAACTCTGTAGGCACGTATGCATATATGTATGCATACAGGAAAGCATGTGCACATGTCTGTATGTATGCATGTCTGTATATACATATATGTATGCATGCATACATGTATGCATGTATATGTACATGTATGGACATCGAGGTATACGTGTATACTTGTATGCGCGCATGCATGTATGTATGTATGCATGCGTGACTGTATGTAAATACACATACTTGTATGCATGCATATGTGTATGCATGCATGTCTGTATACCGCATTTCCTGCACTAATGTATGCATGCATGCACGCATGATGTGTGTATGCATGTATGTACGCGTGTATATATGTAGGTGTGTACAATCAACCAGTATAATAAGGATGGGCGATAAGGGTGCAAGGGCCTTGGACGCCCATTTCCAAGCTTTTCGAGCGGGGCGCGGCCAGCGAAAGCGGCGAAGGATGGACCGAGGAGGCAAGGATGCAAGGGTACCCTTGGGAAGGTTGTCTATCCTTTCCGTGCGGGTTGACTGTATGTGTATATGTATTTATGAACGAATGTATGCATGCATGCAGGTATGTCTGGCAAATTTCGGAAACCCTGAACCGAAACACGTTTTCACCTTTTGAGGGCGCATTTTTCACTTCCGCCACCTTCCGCCGCCCTTCCGCCAGCTTCCGCCGCGGAAGAGATGACAACTTCTTGTGCCCTCGCAGGCAAGGCCCTTTCTGGAACGCCCCCCCATACACATATCTGTATTTATACATATAGGTGTATATAGACAAGACATTCACACTCTATATGGCTGCCAACCAAGGTGGCCCAACTGCTGAGAGCGCCCCCGTGCCCATGGGGCGGCCACAGAACACAGCCGAAGGAGGCGCGGGTGGCCTGGCCAGCTGGGCGCTCAAAAACAAGCATGCAGCCACCGAGGAGGCCATTGGGACACGCTCCAGCCGAAACCATGGTCCAACAACATCACCAGCTAAAATCTAGGCCAGCCTCCCAGAAGCTTCTGAAAACAAACCTGGGCAGACTTCAGCTCCCCGAAGTTTCTCAAAACAAGCCCGCCACCGGATTGGCAATACAACTCGCGGCGGGAACATGCGAGATAAGGGCATTGCTTGGCACCTTGGGTGAGACCAGCACCATGGACCCAAGCCAGGGTGCCCCCTCCCACTAGCACACTGGAGGCCTCCCAGATGGGGTCGGAGTAGATGGGGTCGCCAGATCGCGCCGCATCGCCGATACATCGGCGATGCATCGGCGATGCAACGGCCATGCACTGGCGACGTCAGCGATGCGTCGGCGACGTTGGCGTGGAGAACATTGGGCCCCACATTGAGCCGCATCGCCGGTGCATCGCCGATGCATCGGCGATGCGGCGCGATCCTCCAACCCCATCTACTCCGATCCCATCTGGGAGGCCTACACGTCGTTCATGTGTAATCGTGCTCATTTCTAAGTGTGCTCGTTTCTAATTAGTCCTGGCCCCCTGGTGGCCAAGAAGAGACCCAGGATAGAAAAGTTGGAAATGAAAGGATCTTGGCCCCCCAAAATCAAAGCACTTCCGAAGGCTTAGAAATGAACAACGTGTAGACACACACAGCCCAAGGGGACCGTGCTGTACCAAGACGAGGGCCGATGGCGCGCACGGGGGAACGCAAAGGTAGCAGACGGGTGCGACAGGGCCGCCCTCGCGGCCAGGCCTTCGCGGCGCGCCCCGCACAAGGGAGCAACCGCCCAGCTTCATCGGAATCGTGTGGCTCCGCCAAGTCCAGTGCGCGGTGGCTGGACCAACGGGGCGCTGCCATCTTCGCCCCGGAGAGGCCCCGCAACGATTTGCAACTGAGGGGGAAGGAGGAGAAGCAGGAGGGAGCAGGAGCAGGAAGACGGCGGAAAGACGAAGGAAGAAAAGGAGAAGGAGAAGGACGAGGCGGAGGAGGAGGAGGAGAAGGACGAGGAGCAGGAGGGAGGAGGAGGAGGGAAGAGGGAAGAGGAGCAGGAGGATATCCCTGGATGCCTTCAACGTTCAAAAAGGGCCAAAGGTCGCGCTGCGGGTGAGAGTGGAAGGAGGAGGATGCAAGAAAGGATGAGAGAAAGGATGACGGGGATGGGGAGACTAATAACAGAGGACAGACCGGATAATTATGATGATGATGCTGATGATGACGCCAATGTTAACGACGCTGCGACTGATGATGACGCTGCTGCTGATGATGCTGTTGTTGTTGATAGTGCTGATGAGGATACCGATGACGACGATGATGATGATGCTGACGGTAATGCTGACGATGATGACAATGACGACGACCACGATGACGACGACGCTGCTGATGATGATGATGGTAATGATGACGACGATGATGATGATGCTGCTGCTGATGTTGACAACGATGATGAGGAACAGGAAGAAGACAATGAGAAATCTGAGGATAACGACCTGATGATAATGATAAGGATGACGGTGATGACAATGACGACGACCACGATGACGACGATGCTGCTGCTGATGATGATGGTGATGATGATGCCGACGATGATGATGCTGCAGATGATGATGCTGACAACGACGATGAGGAACAGGAAGAAGACAAGGAGGAATCTGAGGTTAACGACCATTGATGATGATGCTGCTGATGATGATGATGCTGATGTTGATGCTGCTGATGATGATGATGATGATGATGATGATGAGGAGGAGGAGGAGGAGGAGGAGGATGGGGAGGAGGAGGAGGAAGAGGAGGAGGAGGAGGAGGAGGCCCTTTGCCAGGAGGGAGGGCCGGGCACTCGACCGAGACTCCGTCGTAGTCCATGCGCCACGCCTCGGGCGGACGCGCCCCAGAGGGCGAAGCCTCCCCACCTCGCGCCAGCGAGCGGGGCTTCAACGACGGCTTCCTCCTCCTCCTCCTTTCCCTCCCGCTTCCGCCTCCTCCTTCCCCTTCTGCTCCTCCTCCTCCTCCTCCTTCCGCCCCGCCCTTCTCCTCCTCCTCCTCCTGCTCCTCCTCCTCTTCCTCCTCCTTGTCCTCCTCCTCTTGCTCTTTCTCATCCTTGTCCACCTTGTCACCCCTCTCCTCGTCGTCGTCGTCGTCGCCGCGCCCGTCGTCGTCCTCCTCCTCTTCCCACTCCGCTTCCCCTTCTTCCTTCTCCCCCCTCCACTGCTACTCTTTCTCTTCCTCTTCCTCGGCTCTCTCCTGGTCCTATCCCTCACACCCCCTCCTGTCCTCTTTCTCCTCCCTCACTTCTGTTCCTCCAGCTTCTCCTCCTCCCCCTCTTCCTCCTCCTCCTTCTCCTCCTTCTCCTCCTCCTCCTCCTCCTTCTGCTCCTCCTCTTTCCTCCTCCTCCTCCTCCTCCTCCTCCGTCCTCCCCCCGAGCTCAGCTTCGCAGACAGGGCCCCAATCTCCGTCATACTTCCACCCCACTCCCCCTTCCCCATGCTCACACCTCCCTGCTCCGCTGCCGCCTCCGATCCCCCTTCCTTCTCCCTCCTTCAGCCTCCGTCTGTGACCCGATCCAACCAGACGAAGAGATAGAACCTCGAGATCGGGCCGGAGTGAGGATCGGTGGGGTCGGCCGCACTTCTCCTCCTATCCTCTCCTCATCCCTGCAGGTCTTCCTCTTTCTCTGTTTCCTTCTCCTCCTTTTCCTCAAACTCCCTTCTCCTCGTCTTGCTCGTCGTCGTCGTGCTCCTCCTCCTGCTCCTCTTCCCTCTAGGCTTTCGATGTCACGTTGTCGCCCCCGTAGTCATGACGTTGCTGTGCTTTTGAAGATTGCCCGCACCACCAACCTCTTTCCTCATCCCTCCTCGTCGTAGTTAGGCTTCTGCCCCGATTCAGCCGATCAGACGGATCCAGTCTAGGGTTCGGATCGGAGTGATGGTCGGTCGGGCGCCCAGTAGGGCCTCGATCCCAGATGGGGTGCGACTAAGGACTAAGAGCCAGGCGTACTCCCAGCCTGGCGGCTCGACATCAAGGATTGCAGCGAGGTCACAAAACGTGCTCCCCCCGTCTTTCACTGTCATCCCTTTTCTTCTTCTTCTTCTTTCTCCTCCTCCTGTTCTTTCATCCTTCTCTCTGCTCCTCCTCCTTCTCCCTCTCCTCCTTCCCTCTCCTTCTGCTCTCTCCTCCTCCTCCTCCTCCTCCTCCTCCTCCTCGTCCTCCTCCTCTAGTGAGGGCATGGTGCCGATTGCCCAACAAATGCCGAACGTGGCCCCCACAATCAAATCCGTTGTCCCGGTGCGTGCGGCGTGGTGTTGTGTGTAGCGATGTCTTGCGGTGCACGGTACTTCTCATTCGGTGCCTTGCAGCGATGCTGCGTGGTGCCGTCTGAGGTGCAACGGACATGCGAATGATGCGCCGTCCTGTCAAGTCATGCTTGGACTCGTCATGCCGAGTGCTGACTTCATCATCCCTATTCTGCTTCTGTTGTTTGCCTGCCCCAGGGCTGCGTCTTCGTCTTCACCTCTCCCAACTTCGGGCTCACTGATCTCTGGGCTCGCTTCCCTCATCTCCACCGCGCCACGAAACTCCACAAACGTCGGATCGTACATGTTCTTAACAGCCCTTGCCCCGTAGAAGCTGAGCTGTTGCATCCAGGGTGCTCGTGGTAGAGGACGGCGCTGCATTCTGCGGCAGAGTAATCACGACAAACTGAATGCCTAGCCAATGATAGTATTCTTTCTGTAGAGGCCTCCTAGATGGGGTCTGAGTAGATGGGGTCGAAGGATCGCGCCGCATCGACAATGCATTGCCGATGTATCGGCGCTGCATCGGCGATGCGTCGGCGACGTCGGCGATGCATCGGCGACGCTGGCGCGGGGAAACACGGGCTCCACATCGAGCCGCATCGGCGATGAGGCGCGATCCTCCGACCCCATCTACACGTCGTTCATTCCTAATCGTGCTCATTTCTGATTGTGCTCGTTTCTGACTATTCCTGGCCCCCCAATGGCCAGGAAGAGGCCCAGGATAGAACAATGAGAAATGAAAGGTTCTCGGCCCCCCAAAACATCGAAGAACTCTCGGATGCTGAAAGATGAACTAACGTGTGCTCGGACCCCATCTGGGAGGGCTGGATGCTGGTCTCTCGTCGCAGCTTCCAAGCTTCCAAGAATGGGGGGCGGGCGGCCTTGGCCCAGGGGCGGGCACCTGCTTCAAGCGACGTTCAGCTTTTTTTCAGCCCAGCGGCGGCGTTTTTTTTTTTTTTTTTTTTTTTTTTTTTTTTTTTTTTTTTTTTTTTTTTTTTTTTTTTTTTTTTTTTTTTTTTTTTTTTTTTTTTTTTTAAAGTATTATTATTATTATTACTATTACTTTTTTTGTTGGGGGGGGAGAAGCTGGGAGCGGACGCCACATGTTCGCGCAGCGAGCCTCCTCGCCAAACGCGCCGTCGACAAAGCTTGCCCCCCACGCGCGATTGTCCTGCGAACGTGGCCGATCGCGGGCAACGGAGACAGGCAAGCTGAACAGGCAAGAGCGAATTTCACCGGGGACGGGCCTTCGGCCATGACATCCTAGATTTAGCGAAACGGAGAAGGACAAAAGGAGGAAGAGAAGAGAGAACCCATATGGCGAAATACACGAACTGATCACGAACTGATCCTAAAACGTATCATCCCCTGGCCAGCCACACTGTTGTGCGACAGACTCGCATTGAATGGCTTCAACAGCCCAGCAGTGCATTCACCATGGCTGGGGAAAAGGAGGGAGAGAAGGAACACGAGAAGGAGCGGGACAACACATTGATTTAAATATGGCCCGACCTCGTATCCTAGCAGTGCGCGCGTTTGCCCCCAATCCACCTCGAGAAAGAAGCCACCGACGTCAACAGAGCGTCTGCCCTGCGAGCGTGGCCGACAGTCGGGGTGGAAATTCGGGCGGGTGTTCGCCTGGGCCCGAACGCCTGTAGCCAGGAGGGCTGGCCCCAAGTGCAAAGCACACTGCGCGGGATGCCATGGTGAAACAGCGAAGTAACATGTGAACTCGAACGCGTCGCGCATGAAACGCACATCGGCGAAGGGGATGGGGAGGGGGAGAAAGGGGTGCTACGAAACCCGCGGCCGCCGCGGGGTGGAGCGCAGCAGGGACTCGACAGCTGGATAGGCTCGGGCGCCTTCCCGCAGCAGGCTGGGAAAGGGCGGCGGCCACAGGCCCGGCGCGCACGGCGCCACAGCGTGCCTCCCCATGAGCTCTGTGCGCCGCGAACACTGTGGGGGGGAGGGGGGGCGGGGAAGGAGGCGAGAGGAGGGGCCGCCGTACGACGCCTTTGGCATCTCCTCTTGCCCCTCCCTCTGTGCCCCGCGGCTTTTGGGAACGCGCGCGTGCCGCATCGCCGCTTCCGCGCCAGTCTCGCCGAGCCTGGAGCGGCGCGAGGGCCCGAGGTTCCAGAAATATGCCAATCTCTTCGCGCGCGCGGGCCGTGCCAAACCGGCGTGGCGCGAGTACAACGACTGGCAGGAGTCACACAAGTCGTGATGCTCGATGGAGCCCTCTCCGCGGCCGCGGCCGACCAGGCAGTCCGCCCTGCTCTGAAAGCGCCGCTCCGTGCACCATCTGTTGAAAGCCGTGCGGACGAAAGCGGCGCACGATCGGGGAGGGGCCCGACGCGCCAGCAGCTGGCAAACTGCACTCCGCCGGTCGGTCCGGAGCCGTGGGGAGAGATCAGTGGGCCACCTGGCTACCTTGACCTGGGCGTGCGCGCGGGCAGGGCTGCCTGGTGGCCTCAGGATCGTCAGCTCCTGGCGTTGCCATGTTCTCCTGCCCTCATCGTCCATCAGGCCCGTGTCCAGCAAGGACGAATCAAGGCTTCGCGCCCGCTCCGCCGTCTCGACGGTGCCCGCCGCCTCCAATTGCCGGAAGAGGGGGCATGAACGGATCCACGATGCAGTCTGTAGAGAGACGTTGTCTGATGAATGTAGTCGTTCTAGTACTCGGCGCGCCCGGTCGCGAACTCGAAGGCCACCGCACTGTCTGTCCCCGCACAGGAAAGTCCGAGCCGCCGCGGCCACGCCGACCAGCCATAACTGTGGGAGCTGTGGTCCTTACCCCCCTGGGGGAACCCATCGCATCCACGATCTCTCGAGATGGGTGTCGAAATCGATGGGTCCCCGAGGGGGGTAAGGACTACAGCTCCACCAGTTGTGGCTGGCCTGCCACGGCGCAGGAATCCAGGAAGGCAAGCTCGGAATCAGGCCCGAGGTGTCTTCGAGGGACTGCAGAGCCAGCGCAGGCAGCCAGCCCCCCGTGGCCATGGGGCCGAGCGAAGCTGTACCTGGGCCTCCAACTGGAGGAGCCTGCTCGGGAACCCGCTCCAGCTGAGCCACGAGAAGAAGCACGCCGAGGACACACCGTCGGGGCTTTTTGACCCAAGGAGCCCAAAATAAGGATCGAGGCCTGTTTTCTCTCCACACGTTAAAAACTTCGGCTTCCCATCGGAAGCCTAACAAGGACCACCGACGGCAAGCTGTGAAACAGCAAAGGAACACGGAGCCCCAGCTGTGCTTCGCGGCAGGCCGCAGACCGCCAGGGTATCTGGGGGCCTGCCCCGCTCGACCGGCGCACTGCGCCCCGCGCTGCTCCCGGAGTTTCCTCCGCGCTGCGCCCCGCGAGTGCGCCCCGCTCCTCCTCCTCCTCCGAGCCTCCCGCAGAAGACTCGTACGGGTGGCCAGGCCCGGCCTCGCACCCGAGACGCCGTCGGGGCGTGGACCTGAGGAGCCCTGAACACGGAGCGAGGTCCCGCTCCCGGAACAATTTCTGCCGCGCTGCGCCCCGTGAGTGCGCCTCCCGCGGCCACGGCGCCGACCTCGCACCCAAGACACCGTCGGGGCGGTGACCTAAGGAGCCCTGAACAGGTGAACGAGGCCCCGCTCCCGGAATAATTTCTGCCGCGCTGCGTCGCGTGAGTGCGTCTCCCGCGGCCACGGCGCCGACCTCGCACCCAAGACACCGTCGGGGCGGTGACCTAAGGAGCCCTGAACAAGGAACGAGGCCCCGCTCCCGGAATGTCTTCCGCGCTGCGTCCCGTGAGTGCGTCTCCCGCGGCCACGGCGCCGACCTCGCACCCAAGACACCGTCGGGGCGGTGACCTAAGGAGACCTACATAAGGAGCGAGGCCCCCTCTTTTCCCATAAGTTAAGTTTCGATTTCCCATGGGGGAAACCTCGGGAAAACCTGAGGCAGACTGTGAGACAATCAAGGAACACCGAGCCCCTCCCCAACGAAAAGGGTTCCTTCTTCCGCGCCCCGACTGTACCTCGCATGCGACGCGATCCCGAGCTGGCCCCACTCAGGAACCAGCGCTGTGATGGCGGATCACAGCTCACCCGGGTCGAAGTCCGAGACTGGCACAACGAGCGCCGTCGCAAGATTCAGCAGAAAGCCAGAAACCCAGGCGAAGTCCTCGAAGATGGATACCAAGACGGGGACTGTGCGTAGAGCCCGCCGTGCAGGAGCACCGCTGTGCCATCCGCATACGCGCGGCGCAGAGACCAGCGGAGACGCCGAAGCCGCTCGAGGAGGAGGTCGGACGCGGCAGCGAGGAGACAAGGGGGAGAGCGGGCAACCCTGCCGAGTCCTTCGCGTGGCCACGAAGCCGTCGTAGAGAGCCCCGCTAAAGGCCATCGTGCAGACGTTCTGGTGGTAGAGGACACGAGAGTATCGGAAGAGCCAATCGGGCCACCCCGCGAGCCGAAACAACTCCAGCAGGAACCCGCGATCCGAAACAACTCCATCCAGCGGCAGTGTGCCATTGGCTCACTAGTGCATTTTACGCCCTTGTGGAGTAGCACCTTAGCTGGATGCTCTCTGCATTCGTGCGCGATGCCTTCAACAGAGCAGTTCTGAGGAGTGCAAGCAATACAGCTTAACTCATTGCTAGGCGTTGCTTTGTATTGCTTGGCGTTGCTTGGCATTGCTTGGTATTGTCTGGCATTGGCTTTGCATTGCTTGGCACTGGTTGGCGCTGCATGGCATCAGCTTTGCATTGCATGGCATCGGTTGGCATTGCTTGGAATCCTTGCTTGGCTTTGCTTAGCTCCATCTGGCGCTGCTTTGTGCTGCTTTGCATTGCTTGCCGCTTCTCGGCGCTGCTTAGTGTTTGGCGCTGCCTGGCATGCCTTGGTGTTGCTCTGGGGGCAACCCCCTGACTCGCCGTCGCTCGAACGTCCGTTCCCCGTGTATCTTACGTTTTCGTGCGTGGCTTGTTTTTGCTCGAGGTTCCGGTTTTCCTGTTTGGTTTATTTTCATATTATGTTCCAGGATGCTCCTCGATGGCCCTCGCCGCGAAAACATGCACACGTCCGAGCGATGCCAGGCTAACAGCCCTGCGCAACGCCGGGGGCCGCCGCCGACCGAGGGCCCCCCCCGCCCCCCGCGCAGCCACGAGGACCGCCCGGGAACCTCCGACGAAGGGCCCGCCGCCCACCAGCGTACCCTGCCGGTGCCACGACGCGACGCGACGGCGGGCAAGGGGAACTCTGGGTAGTCGAAGCCAATCTGGCGCCAATCTGGCAGGCCCAATCTGGCAAACGGGGGCAATCTGGCGAGGGAGCCAACGCGAATCCAGTCTGGCGAATAACCCAAATCATCCAGTTTAGCCGGGCCAGATTGGCCCTTGGGGCCCAATCCAATCTGACAGTCTGGCCTTCGACTACCCAGGAACTCAAGCCGGGGGGTGGAAATTCGCTGCGTCTCCCCTCCCTAGCAGACCGGCCGGGTAAGCGTCACCATGCGCTCCCCGCCCAGCCGCCGATCAGCAGACTGCACGGTCACAAGAGGGTGAGATCCCTCGGGCAAAACCTGACTTACGAAACACAGCACTGCCATACAATGGAGGCCAGTCCACAAGGACCCTTCCACGAGAAACCCAACCCTGAGACCCCAGGACGTCCATTAATTTCTGGTGTGGGTACGTCACGCTTTCCATCGCAATACCATCGAAACCCAGGGCACCCTGGAGGTGAGCAGGGTGTTTCTTGGCATGGGCCCCCTCTGTACACCCTACCCGCGCAACATGAACGAAGTCAGGGTAACCGAGACATGCCGAGAATGGCGGGACGTGGCAAAATGAAGACCAACCTCGTGCGCATGCTTTTGAAGGCTTTGTTTTGGGCGAGATGTCGCATGCTTGTCCGCATTGGTTCGTTTCTGAATCCTCCTCCTCCTCCTCCTCCTGCGCCCTCCTTGCCATACTCCCTCCTCCCCCGTTGTCCATCACTGGCATAATAAAGGCACAGAAGAACGCACAGTGCTGCCGAATAGTTGGCTTCCCCAGATTGTTACAACAATCGCAACTACAACAACATCGGAGGGTCTAGCAATATTGTGGCCAACGCAAGTGTCAAGACATTGACCCCCCGCTCCACAACTACCTGTGCCTTTTGAATACCTAGGCAACGCAAGGGCTGGCGATCTGGAGTGAGCCAAGCCTTTGCGACAACCAGGTCCACCCCTCGACCCCCATCCTCCTCAGCCTCCTCTCGGAGGAGGGAGGAGAAGAAGCTGCGCTCCAAGACGCCTCCCTTCTGTCGGCAAGGAGTTCGCCCTTTCGTTCCAGAGTGGCCTAAAAGCGAGCGTGGGAATGCCGAAATTGATCCTGACCCCCCTCTTCCACGCATGCATTCCGTTGAAGGGGCTGCCCAATCAGGACGGCGCGGCTGCCCCCCCCTCCACACCCCGAAGAGCCGATCTGCAACCACAGTTCATGACGTGGGGAGTGGACGCATACCTGGCGAGATGAACCTGTTGCGCTCCCAGCTGGGTTGTTTCTCGCTGGAACAGGAATCAGCGTACATATAGCACGAGCGAGTCCATTGTATACCATCAAAACATCGCGCGGCATGACCCATGATAACGTAGGGGGATCATGCCATGCCATAGCATCACGCTTCAGGGCACATCATCGCATGACACATCATATGGCACACTGGAACTGTGCGGAATGACACGGCTTCGTTCGTTCCATGTAGTACCTATCAGCAGATCTCATTGCCTGGCATAACATTGCATATCTCACTTTATCAATCGATTGCGTACCACTGCATATTGCAGATGTTTCCATAGCGTGGCAAAGCATGCATTATCGCATCATCGCGCTACTCTTCACAGTAGCGCGCGACGCATCATAGCGCATCATTGCACGGCATATGATAGCACATGTGTTCGCATGGCGTAGCATACCATGAAACATCGCGGCGTAGCACAGCCGTGTACCGCGTGGCATAGAGCTGCACGATGTGGCATTCGCATATCGCACTGTGGTGTAGCACAGCGCAACGTGGCCGTGCATCGCAAAACAGTGGACGGCACAGGAGTCGCGGGCACGGGGCCGTCCGGAAGTGACGCCTCACGGCGGAATCTGTTTGCCGTGCCTCTCGCCCGAACACTCTCCGAGCCTGCAGAGAAATGATGTAGTTTGAGACCGAGGGGGAGGAGGAGGGAGGAGGAGGAGGAGGAGGAGAAGGAGGAGGAGGAGGAGGAGGAGGAGGAGGAGGAGGGAGGAGGAGGAGGAGGAGAGGAGGAGGAGGAGGGGGGGGAGGAGGAGGAGGAGGAGGAGGAGGAGGAGGAGGGGGCGGAGGAGGAGGGAGAAATAGCATCCACTGGATCCCCACGATATCCCGATGTCCTCCCCGAGGGCCTGCTCGTGCCAAAGTGGCCAGCCCGCCGCCATCCTGCGTACCAGCCTCCCGCGGACGTGACAGCAACGACACTGCGATCGGAGGGGGAAACAAAGGTGCACGATGAATAGCATGCCCAACACTGCGCGAATCAATCTGCAAGGCGTCTCGAGCCTCAGTCCGTCCACCCACTGTTCTGTGCGATGCACCATCATTGAGGAGGCCTCCGAGCAATTGTCACGCTCTGAACCTCGCTGCAAATCCGTATGCGGCCCCTGCGGTTCATCTGTAAGTAAAATCTTCACCTGGCACATTTCCAAGCCACCCTGTCGCGGGTAGATTACCCCAGTGTTCATTGACAATCACAAGCGTTGGAACATGTAGAGCTGTCATGTGCTTCACGCATCTGAGATCTGCCTCCCAGCACCTCCCTGCATCCCGATGAATCTCAACGTGCGGTGGCCGATCTGGATGCCAACCACTAGCGATACCATGTGGCGGCCTCTCTATGCAACGGATTCATATTTCCGATGCCAATGCACTCCCTGGACTCCGCATCAGTAGGTCGGTGGATGTAAATAACATCGCAGGATGATAGGATGGGTGAAGTGTGTCTTTTTGCCTTTTCGCTTCCGATGGGCCTCCGGGTCCTCAAAGTGGCCCCGAAATCGCCCTAGAGAGCCCGAAGAGGGCCTAAAGGAGCTCACAGAGGGCCCCAAGAGCGCTCCACGAGGGCTCCGAGAAACGACCTTTCGGGCTCCAGAGGTGTAGCGTTAGTCCGCACCGCCCAAGATGGCTTCCAAGATGGCCATTTTGTCGATGGCCTCCAAGATGGCCTCCAAGAAGGCCGGAGAGGTCCTGAAGAGGGCTCTGGAATCCAACGGCTCCCGAAAGTGCCCCAAGAAAACTCCAAGATGGCTCCAGGAGGCCTCCAAGAGGACTGCACATTCACGAGTGTCGGTCTCTCTGCCTCTCTATTTGCCTCTGCTTCCTTTCTACCGGGGCTCGTTTGTACGTCATTTATGGATTCTGGATGGGCTGGCGGGGGCCCTTTTTCGTCGCGGCCGCAGGCGAGCGCGCCAGTAGCGTCAGAGGTCGGGCGGGCTACGCGCGAGCCTAATTGCCGAGCGCACGGGGACCGGCGGCCGAACCTAAGCTGCCAAAGCTGCCTAAGCTGCCGGGCGGCGCGAGGTGGTGCCAAGAGGCGGGGCAGAACCCGAAACCTTGCCGGCGGGCGATGCAAACTGCAACCGGGACCAGGATCCGGGGGCAGTGCCGATGCACGAATTGAACCAAGGAGCTATGCGCAGCCCAAAATGTGCGGCAAGGTCACAGACAGCGAAGCTGACAAGTGATCGCTGAGGGCGAGGACTAGACGTAGGATAAACCACACGAGACATCTATGCACCCAGCCCTTGAAAGGGGGCAGCTCGCTTGCAATGCGCTCCAAGAGGTAATGCTAACACCGATGGCCAGGAATGCGTCACTGACCAGGAACCAGTACGAGTGGTGCCACCGAAACCGCACACTCACTCCTGAGAGAAAAGGTCCGGGGCAATCCCCTCTCCGAGAACGAGAGGAAGAACCAGCCAGGAAAACGATGGAAGGCATCGACACCGAAACCCTGGACGGATCGGCCACGCGCCTGATGCTACCAACCAGGAATACGATGGATAGGTCGACATCGAACGCCTGTGCGGAATGGCAGCACGCAGAGAACTGCCAAGTGAACTGCCGCTAGCAGGGCTAAGCACCTCACCCAGGACAGCTGCATTGGCGTGGCAAGCGCCAGAAGCGAACTGGGAACGTCCGGCTGGCGAGGGGGGCCCCGAGGGGAGAAATGGCCAGAGCGGAGCGTGGCAGTGCCGTCTTTGCGCGGGGAGCGGAGCAGCTCGGCGCGGGGCAACTGCCGAGAAGACGCGGTGGGCGGAGGGCGCCGCGGCGCGGTGAAAACAACTGCAGCAAGGCCAGGGGCCAACTAGAACATGTGGACCACGGCCCCGGCGGCAGTCCACGTGTCGGCATCGCCAGCAGGCAGCTGCCAGGGCCCCAAGGGCGGGGGGGCAGCGGGTGCGGAAGGAGAGGGGGGGAGACCAGGGAAGCGGCGGAAGGCCGCGCGCGCTATGGTGGCACAGGAGGAGAAGCGGGGGGGCAGAAAGCGCTACCAGGAAGTGGCTGAAGGCCACTGGTTTGCCGAAGAACAGATGGATCACCGCCGTGTGCGGGATCGCTTGTCGCCTCTCCCGTCGCCGTTGTGGTCGCCGCCCCGCTTGCCTCCTGTCTGCCCTGTCGTTGGCGTCCCAGGAGTGTGTCCAGGACCAGCTGTCCCAGTCCCGGGATTGCTGTGAGCTGGGCGCGCGGCCCTTTGGCTCCTCGTCCCAGTCGACCCGCATGTCGAGCTGCCGATCCAGCTCGTAGGCGTCGAACCCGCAGCATTTCCAGGCGTCCGGGAAGTTGCGGCAGGAGGCCTCGGGGTTCAGTGCAGGGTTGCCCTTCGGCAATCCTTTGGCTCCCGCAGGGTGCTTCCTGGTGCATGTGTGCCAGGCGCCGTTGAACGCGCCCCCCGGGTCCTTCTGGAGTCGCGCGATCTTGGCTGCTGGATTCTCGCCGACCCTGTCAAGGTCAACGTTTCTCAGCAGTTCCTTGTGCATGCGGCCTCCGTCCACGGGGTCAACGAGATCGTCGAAGGCGCGGCTGGCGGCCCTGCTGTGTCCTGTCCCCAGGGGTGTCGTATCGCGCGGGACTTGTCGGCGTTCTGCCTCCACCAGGGGCGCCGTCTTTGGCCGCTTGACTTCCGGGATCTGGCCTGCGCTGCGAGCCGCTGCTTTCCCGGGCCTCAGCAGAGCCATGTCTGGGCCTGTGGGGCGCACCCTCGGCCGGCGCCTCGCTAGAGAGCTCGGTCCTGCTCCCGCCCGCCGCAGCTTGCCCGAAGGCGCCCAGGGGGTCGTCGAGAGGGCTGTCGTCGGCCGCGTCGCCAGCTGTGTCGAGCGAAGGTGGAAATGAGCTGCCTTCCTGCTCGGCTGCGCCCTTGGCGTCTTCGGCAGGCGGCGGCGAGGCCGCTTGTCGGGCCTCGTCGGTGCCGAAATCGACCTCATCGCTGTCGGCCGTATCAGTCTGCGATGGGTTCGTTGGAGAGTCCGCTGTCTCTTTACCTGGGAGGGTCGCTGTCGCGTCCTGCTCTGCCGCCTGAAGGGCGCGGTCCGCCTGCTGTGTGGGCGGTTCGGCCTTCTTGGGCTGGGCCGTGTCGTCGGGTTGGGCCCTGGGCTCCGCAGTTGACTCGGCCTCTGTTGTTGCTGTCTCCTCGGTCTTCGGCGCGAGCCAGGACCTCGTGGCCCCCCTTGGGGATGCCGAGTGCGCCTCGTCCAGGCCCACAGCAGGGGTGTCTTGTTCGGCGAGTTTTGTGATGGAGGCAGCTGCGAGCGCTCCGGGATCCAGGCTGGCCAGGAAGCTGGCCAGGACGGTGAGCTCGTGGCGAAAGGGACTCGGGCCATTGTCGGGCGCCAGGCCCGTGCAGTGCGCCGCCCAGGCCTCCTTGTGCTTCGCGCTGCTCGTCAGATGCCCGACCGCTCTTGCTGCAACCCATCTTTTGCCGTCCCAATGGGGAACCCCCGGGACGGCCATCTTGCGGTATTTCTACGCCGTAGATCCTGGCCAGGAAGGGTGTCAGCTGGTGGGCGGGCCAAGAGGTTTCCTGATCCTTCGGTGCTGGGTTCTGTGCGCCTTCCGCTTTTACGTGGTCCGTCCAGCAGCCGTCCAGTGTGGGGTGGTAGTCCCGCAGGTAGGCGACCAGGGTATGCTGGGCCTCCTTCAGCTTGTTGGAGCGGCTGCGCTTGGAGTCGCTTGTCTCCTCCATGGCGAGTGTGGAGATTTGTCTGCAGCGGAGTCTTGGGAACTCTGGTGGCGGCAAATCTGGGAGCAGCCTCAAGACCTCTGGGACTGTGCGGATGCGCGAGTCGGTTTGGGACACGTCGCCGCCGTTTCCGCTGCTGCTCGCCACTGGGCTGGCTGAGGCCGTGCTGCGGGCGTATGGATCGGGCGCGTTTGCGTCTGCTGCTGCGGGTGTGAGCTGGGTCGCCAAGTCGGGCGTGGCGTCGTCGCCGTCTGCCTGCTCTGTGAGACGCGGGCGAGCTGCTGGCTGCTGTGGGTAGACAGTCCGGGAGTTTCGGTCCATGATACATTCCAGGGTTGTTGGCGCGACGTTCCACATGTAGACCAGGCACCTCCTGCAGCAACACGTGGCGTTCCATTTCCGCTCGAACCAGGAGAGTGGCCACTGATCCCACTCGGGAAGAGCTGCGCGCTCAGTGCTTCCTGTCTCGGCCTGGGCCTTCCGGATGAAGCAGCCGAGAGCTGGGGCGCCGACCTTCCATACCAGGAGTGGGCCTCCAGGCGGGCATGTGTCGCACTTGGCGGAGTAGGAGCCTGTTTTGTGGGCCTCGCCGCCGAACCTTCCGTCCAGGATCCTTTTCGCTGGCAGTGTAGTGTTGGCGATCTTTGGGCAGTGCTGGGTCGGCGGGACCATCAGGAGGTCGGTCAGCGTCCTGGAGTCCCGGGAGAGAGGATTGCATCCGTAGCCCAGAGGCCAGTGGCTGGGGAACGGAGGGGGCGCGCTGGCCTTGGGGTCGCATGGCCAGCCGCTTTGCCAGGCCGCGTGGTCCTGGACCTTGGCGGCCACGGTCGCTCCCGTTGGACTTGGGATGCCCCTTCTGTTGAGGCGGGCGCTGGCGGGGACCCGCGAAGCGTCAAGAATTTGGTGACGAGCTTGGCTGGCCTGCTAAAAACTGTCTCTGAGGGTCGTACGGGTAATGTCTCGCAAGGGGTTCTTCAGCAGGAGGCCAGCAACTAGACATTCGTAAACCGTGGCTTTTGGGCCGAGCCAAGAGAACCCTGGGCTGGGGCGACTGAAGCTGTCAGACAAATGCCGAACGCATCTCCCAAGCGTGACCACGCTACGCACCCCGTTGTGTGACCAGCTCTGACGTTCTCTCCTGCCTGACCCTGCCACAGTCAACCCCACCTCTCGCTCGTGTCGTCCTGGGATCCTGCTCCGTCCTCCGTCCTCCGCCACTCCTTCCTTCCCAACCGGCCAGGCCTCGCCATCGACGTCGACAATGCTGGGCACGCATCGCAGATTGGCGCGGAGGCCCTGCAGGCGCTGCTCCACCGCCTGGCAGGCCAGCGAGTCACCAGCGACCGCAGCGGACCCGACTCTCGCCCCCCCCCTCCCCAGGGGAGGCCGGAGTAAGGGGAGGGGGCAGGAAGACGAGGATTGGGGGCAGCAAAAGGGCGGAGGAGGAGGAGGAGGAGGAGGAGAAGAGCGGAGGGAAAAGAGGAGTCGTAGGAGGAGGAGGAAGAGGAGGAAGAGGAGGAGGAGGAGAAGGATGAGGAGAAGGAGGAGGAGGAGGA
>CAUYUJ010016768.1:77348-99848 GCA_963575745.1 Prorocentrum cordatum | reverse complement strand
CCTCCTCCTCCTCCTCCTCTTCCTCCTCCCTCCTCCCTCCTCCATGCCCCTTCTTCCTCCTCCTTCCTCCTCCTCCTCCTCCTTCTTCTCCTCCTCCTCCTCCTCCGTCCCCCTCCCCCGTCCTTCTTCAGCCGGTTTCCTGTCAGCTTCCTCTTGGGGCAGCGCGGTCTTCGCGCTCAAGGACTGTAATGGGCCGACAGAAGCAGCCGACAGCCGAGTGGCTGAGCGTGTGGATTCCATGGGAAGTGCGTATAGAGAGTGCTTCGAGCGTCCTTTGTCGTGGCATCCCCGAGCAGGTGACTGGCTCGTTTTGGAACCTGCAGAGCCGACCCGTGTGGGAATTGGCGAAACACCCAGTGCTCCAGGCAACCTCGGAAGAGCGTGCGGGGCCCCAGACAGCCATGCTTCCTGGAGCCACGTCTCGAGCCATGCTTCCGGGAACCACGTCTTGAGCCATGCTTCCTGGAGCCACGTCTCGCAAACCGGAACTGGACACGCAGATCTTTGCAGCGCACTGCTACCTTTTTTGTCGGGGGGGAGGGGAGGAAGTGGCCATGACAGAGGCAATCATCTTGACGTCGGGTCCTGGACCCCTGCCCCAGACCACCAGCTGTTCCGCCCGCGTGGTTTGCTGGCGGTCCCGGGGCCTGGGGAGGGCCCCAGGAGCCCGAGCTCGGAGAAAGAACTCTCCGAGACTCGTGTCCCTCAGGACCCCGTTTCCTCCACGGCGAGTTCAGGAGACAACTGCTGGGAGGTCTTCGTAAGAGCGACGATTAGAGGCCGCTGAGCCCGATTGGGGCGCCATTGGGCCGGACTAGCACGGATTAGGCCTGGGACTGAGGCCGATGACGCTGGATTGGGCAACATTAGGTGGACTTGAACGGGAGGATGCCCGATTGGGCTGGTTTTCGACCACTGAGAGACCAGCGCCGATGCTGAACTGAATCCCCCCAGGGGTTGCATCCTGTGGGGGCTCCTAGAATCTGTATATATATATATATATATAAAAGTGTATATATATGTATATATATACAGATAGATAGATAAAGATCTATTTACCTATCTATCCATCCATCCATCCATCCATCTCTCTCTCTCTCTCTCTCTCTCTATATATATATATATATATATACCCTGGGGGGGGCATACCCGGGGCCCGAAAACCGCTGCCGCGATCCTCCGAGGGGGGACCGGGGCCCCGGACTGCTTCCAAGACCCCTGGCCGGCCCCTGAACGGGCGGAAAGGGCCAAGAGGGCGCAAGGAGGCCCAAGAGGGCTCCAGAGCCATCGAACGATGCATTCAAAAGGCCCAAGATGACCTCCAGACGGCTCAAGAAGCCTTGGATACCCTCCGAGAAAGCCCCAAGACCGTTCGCAAGAGGGCTCCAACAGGCAAAAAACATTGCTTTTCCGTTGTTTTTTTAGATGCTGTTTGTCTTTGCACTTGTTCGAGTTTCCGACACGGTCCGAGAGACCCCCAAGACCGCCTCAGGACGGCCCAAGAGGCTCCCGAGACCGCCCCACGCCGGCCCGAGAGGGCCCCAAGACGGCCCGAGAGGCGCCCAAGACGGCCCCAGGAGGGCCCGAAGACGGCCCCGAGAGGGGCCCCCGAGGGAGGATACGGACCGAAAATCCCGAGGCTTCCGCCCCCAAAAGCAGCCTCCTGGGAGAACCCTTCGGAGCCTCCTCCGGGGACGCTGGCGGCCACTCAGAGGGCCGGGTGGCCCCGGAGAGGCGCCGCTGCCCTCTGGGAGGGCCTGCTCCCTCGCACTTCCCCCCCTTGCCGCGCCCACGAGTTCAGACGAGCCGATAGGGCACAGCAGTCGACCAGGCCCAGCCGACGCTGTAAGCGGCCAGGTACGGGGCGGACAAATCTCTGAGCGGTGCATCGTCGGTCGGACTACGGGGGCCCGAGCAGACTAATGCAACGGCCCCTGAATCCTATCGCAGGGGGGATCTTCGCTCAACCGCGGCACAAGAACACAGTGGTAACGCACATGTGAAACCATAGAGGGGCAATTCGCAAAACTACAGACTCGGAAACATAACTCCTTACGCCACACCAAGGCCCCAAGAATCACCGAAAGACAAACGAACCCTTCCGCGCCCAACCCCGTCCGCCTCAGCGGACATGTGGTCCAAACGCCTCCCCCATAAAATTCTAAACGGGCTCGCGCCGGGGGGGGGGACTGGGGTCACCCACTCTTCTTCACTTCGAAATTTATGAAGAAGAGTGGGTGGAGCCTGGTTTAGGCGATTCTGCTTGGAAGGTCCTCACAATCTGCCTGGTTTGGCCCCTGGTTTGGTCTGATTTGGCTTGATTGGGCGGCGCAAGCCGCCTGAGACATCCTCCGAATCTGCTTGTCTTGGCCCCTGGTTTGGCCTAGTTTGGGCCCGGTTTCGCTTGAGACGTCCTCACAACTTCAATGGTTTGGCCTGGTTTGGGCTTGATTTCTCCCGAGACGTTCTCGCAATTTGCTTGGTTTCGCCTTGGTTTCGCCTGAGATGTCCTCGCCATTTGCTCGGTTTCGGCGCGTTTCGCTTGAGTTTGGGCCTGGTTTTGCTTGAGACGTCCTCGCAATTCGCCTGTTCTAGCTTGGTCTCAGCGCGGTTTCGCCTGAGACGTCCTCGCAAGTTGCGTGACTTCGCTTGGTTTCGCCTGGTATTGAACCCGTTTCGCTTGAGACGTCCTCGCAATTGGTTTCACGTGGTTTCGGCGCAGTTTCGCTTGAGACGTCCTCCAAATTTGGTCGGTTCTCCCTGGTTTGGGCACGGTTTCGCTTGAGAAGTCCTCGCCATTCGCCTGGTTTGGGGCCCTGGTTTTCGCGAGGCTTTTGCAACGTCCGTGGTTCGACCTGGCACGCAGCGCGTACATCAGGAGAACTCTCCGCAAGTTGCCCGGCTTGGGGCGCGGGCATGCCCCGACTACATCTTACACGTTCTCATTTTCTTCTTCCTCCTCCTCCTCCTCCTCCTCCCTAATCCACGTTCGCAATGTTTGCATCCACCCCCACTTCCTCATCAGCGGACACTCAACGAGTGAATCTTCTTTGTTCAGTCTCGCCCACTCCGCCCCAGGGTGGCATGGCCCGCGAGAGCGCGAACGCGCCCGCCCCAGAGCCAATCTCGTCGACACAGCAAGGAAAGGTGTCGAGCGAGTCAGCGGGCCCCTCTCCCTCCCAGACCGCCCAGGAGCAGTGGAGGCCCCCATTCCTCCTCGCACGCCCGGAGACAATGGAACCGGCAGCGAGCCAGCGGGCCCGTCTCCCTCCCCACCCGCCCAGAAACAGTGGAACCAGCGTCGGCGCAGTGTGTTCGGCCACTGTATCACATAGTGCAACCATCGCTCTCACAAGTCCTCCAATTATGCGGCGTTGGACCATGTTGCGGCGTTGGGAAAAGCCTTTCCCAGCCTGTAGTATAGCACAGGAGCAGGAGGATCATTGGCGCACGCAGAAACGAATGCTCCAGCGGACGCCAGACCGAGGCAGCCAGTACAACGGACATCGCACGTTAAACTGCGTAGCATATCGAGCAGGCAGGACTGATCAGGGTGTTGCCTCCTCCTCCTCCTCTTCCTCCTCCTCCTCCCGCTCTCCTTTGCCCAGCGGTTCAGGGATGAGGCCGTCAGGGATTGGGCCCAAAAATAGGAACGGATCCCATATTAAACTTTCATTGTTCGAGGCACCTCGTCCTCCGGACCTCATTCCTCAGGACCATCCTTGAACCGCCGACTGCGTCCTCCTCTTTCTCGTCGACGTCACACCAGACGACCCGAGCCGTGGTCAGTACTCCAGAGAACACGCGCCACAACAGAGCTCGAGCGCCCAGCTTACCACCCCTACGTTTAAGTCGGGCGTGTCCCCCTACAGGGGGATGTTCGACGAAAAATAAACAATACCCCCCAAAAAATAAAACAATAATCCACAAATAGTCTGGGAACTATTTTTTGAGTATTTTTTGACCTCTCTGGGGCATTTTTGGGGTATTTTTTATCTTTCGTCGAAAATCCCCCTGTATGGGGGACAGGCCCGACTTAACCCTACGTCTGGCCTCCTTCCTCTCCTCCGCCTCCTCCTGCCAAGTCCCACCGCCGCCGACGCTCGAGGCCCGAGGGGGGAGGCCTGCCGAGGTTCTCTCGGCCCTCCTCGGGCCCGCGGTACGACGAGGCCGCGACGAGGACCACCTCGGGTGAAGATGCCCGAGGACCTCTGAGATCTGGCGACTCTGGCAGGTGGCCACCTGCAAACCCTCCCCCTACCCCCCCCTACGACTCCTGAGGGCGAGGCTGGGGTTCCCTTCGCTCGAGAGCTCCCGAGCGAGGTGAAACCCCCCCTCCCCCTCAGAAATCGCGGGGGGGGTGGGGGTAGGTATTCGCACGTGGCCCCCCTATCCTGGAGGAGGGCATCGGGCGCCGCGGCCTGCTCGCAGCGCTCGCAGGACGCCCCGAGCAGCGCGCCCCGGCACGCGCCGGAGCGGATTGGGCCCGGTCCTGGCCTCGCCCGACCCCCGGAGGCCCCCCGGGAGGCCCGCGGGGACCTCTGGGGGCCTCCGGGTGTCAGGCTCCGGGGCGGGAGCAAAACACTTACGGTGAGGGCATTGGACAAGGAATTACTATTTTTTCATCAGGCAGCATAGGGGACCACTTCGTGGAATATTCACCTGCACGTGATAAGTACGTATACTGCACTTGGATCAGGAAGCGCTGGATAAGGAATCCAGGGTCTGGAAGCCAGTGGGCACTCCAAGTGATGCTCTGGTCATGGGCGTCACCGCCGCCCTGCTCGGATGAGGACCCCCCCGGGGTCTGAAACCTCCTGGGCATCTTCCTGAACCAACGCTCCCACCGTACCACCTCCTCCTGCTCCTGCGCCTCGCTGCGCTGTCTGTCCGGCGTGCACGTTGGCGCAGCGGACGCCCGATCCCGTTTCGGCCATTCCGGCCGCGCCGGGCACAAGTTTCGGGGAAGGGGGCGCACCTCCGCCAGTCCACAAGTCACTTTGCTGACGGGTCTTCGCGAAGCACTTCGTGGTTTCCGATATTGGCGTCTCTCGAGATGCGCGCGATTGTTGATGGGCCGATTCCGCAGCAACCTCCAACAATGGAAGCACCAGTCTGGATCCATGTGATAGCCTTGTGGGCGTACTCCTCATCTGTCAAGTCTTTACGCACGATCATGCCTCCGGATTTCTGATCAGATTTCCCTGTCTCACTCTCCTGCTTGTCGATGGACCAGCCCTCCAAATCCACCTCTTCCCAAAAGTTGGCGTAGCCTCCAATTCTCAGGCGAGAAACAAGATTGAGCTTCTCACTGGCATTCACCGACTCGCTGATGGCAAGCTGAATAAGCTCAGGAGTTGCGCAATTGAAGAGTACAGCCTCCAAGCCATCCATGCTACCAACAGCAGCAACGGCCTCTTCAATCGTCGAGCCATCTGCAAGATGGCATCCGCCCCTCTGGATATCGCGACGAGGTGTGAAACTTACCCAAATGCGGGTATTGTTTGATGCTCCCTCGCGACACATTGCAGCTGCGAGTCTCGCCTCAGAAACTGAAGCAAACGTTTCGCACAGGTAGATGTCGGCACCGCGCAGTCCCTGGAGCACCTCAGCATATTGCGCGCGCATCTCCACCTCCGTCAGCGGAGTGGTCTGGTAGGACTCGCCGAGGGGTGGCACACAAGCGGCAATCATGACTCTTCCACCAGCCTGCTCTGCCGCAATCGCATCGCGCGCGAGCTGCATAGACCGCGCGCACAACTCGGCGACTCGGTGGCCCTCGCCTATCTTGTCCAGGTAGAACTTTGTCACCGCGTAGCTGGCAGTGGTGATGACCTGCGCCCCTGCCTTGATGTAATCCTGGTGAAGCTGCTTCACCGCCTCGGGAGTATCCCTCAGCGCTGCCGTCGAGAACAGCGTGAGGTTGTAGGCAACGTCCATGCCCTCGGCCTTGCGCCGCTTCAGCTCCAGACCATAGCTGCCATCTAGAAGGAGCACGGTGCGCCTGAGCTTTTTAGCGCAAGTGGAGTCCATGGGGGCTGCTGTTGCCCGCGCAACCCTAATTTCAGATCACCTGCGATCACGTAAATCCTATTCGGGCGTGGCCAGAATAGATTGAACCAATGTGGCTGCAAAACAACCCTGTCGCCCCTTTCGGCTTCGGAAATTAATCGGAGCGTCGAGCTGCAGTTGATTGCACATCTCACTGACACAGACAGCTGCAGGAGTGGACTCGAGGGCGCCGCCTGCTGCATCCGTGGAACCCGTATACCGTCAACCCGTATAGTAGCGGTGCGCGATGAGGATGCAAAGGCCTTGGAGGGCAGGTTCGCAGCTTCTCGAGCGGGCGCGCGGCCAACGAAAGTGGCGCAGGATGGGCCGAGGAGGCAAGGATGCGGAAGAGGAGGATGCGGAGGAGGAGGAGGAGGAGGAGGAGGAGGAGGAGGAGGAGGAGGAGGAGGAGGAGGAGGAGGAGGAGGAGGAGGAGGAGGAGGAGGGAGGAGGAGGGAGGAGGAGGAGGAGGAGGAGGAGGTTGCGGAGGAGGAGGAGGAGGCGGAGGAGGAGGAGGAGGCGGAGGAGGAGGCGGAGGAGGAGGAGGAGGAATGCAAGGGTACCCTTGGGAAGGTTGCCCATCCTTTCTGTGCGGGTTGACTGTGCCGAAGGCCTCGAGAAACGACCGCGGTCATTCTTCCCGCCACGGCGCGCGGAGTGGAAGTATGTCGGAGGCTCGGCTGGGCGACCGCACGCGAACCTTACCCCCGCCCGGAGGCGCCCGCGGGGCTTCAGCTTGCTCCTCCTCCTCCTCCTCCTCCTCCTCCTCCCGCCCCCCTCCCCCAGGAAGTCGGTCAAGAGGGAGAGGATGACGCCGAAATCCGCTCAAAATCTGTCTCCGGAACCCTCCGCGGGTTCGTCCTGAATCTACTTTCGATGCTCCTGGGGCACGAGAGTGGCCCCCACTGAGACCGAGAGAGACAAACGACGACTCGCCGAACCCAGAACCTCGAACTCCCCCGCCCGTCTGGCCAGAACCAGCGCCGGGCCCCTAGCCGGCTCCAGACCCTCGCGTGCTTCCCCTTTTGAGAAGCCCGAGGGGGCTTCAGAGCCTGAAGGTCGTCTTCGGCGGCATGAGCCCCTGCGGGCGGGGGTGGTCGGACACTCCACGGCCCGGCGAACCTGCAGGGTAGGGCTCGCGCGTAGTCGCGCGCCCGAGGCAAGAGACCGTTCTTGTTCTCTTGGCGAGAACGGGGGTGACTGGGGAGGACGGGGGGAGGGGCGGAGGGGCCAGCCACGTCACGATTCGCGCTGGCGCCTTCTGGGGGCCAAGGAACGGCCAGTCCCCAGACAACGCCGGCGCGAATCGTGACGTGACCGCGGGAAGGGGCTCGCGAATCTTGACGTGACCCGGGGAATGACTACCTACCAGACCACCCCAACCCAACCCGAAGACCCGAATTTCGGGGTGGGGGGGGTACGGGTTCCATGTGTGTTTTCTGAATGTTCCCCGAACCCCCCCCACTGGAAATGGAGGGCAAATTGAGGCCTTCGGGTTGGGCTCTGGTGGTTTGGTGGGTGGTGAAGGGGAGGGGAGGAGGGGGGCGCGGGGCTGGTGACTGGCGTGTCGCCAATCGCAACACAACGGGATCGAGAAGGGACGGGCCACCGGATTTTGCGGCCCCGCTCTGGCTCCGGCTGCGCCCGCTGGCGCTCCCGCGACAGGACCCCAGCGAGCGCGGAAGCGATCCGCGGGTCGCCCAACGAGAGGAGGCCGAGGACATGGAGGGGGAGGGCAGGCACGGTGCTGAGCTTGCTGGCAGTGCGAACGGCGTCGGGCCCGTCGCTGTAGTCAAGCAAGCCGAATGAGGAAACTATTAGAAATTGGGGGGTGAGGCCGAACGGAAGCGGAGAGCCCCAACTGCGAAATCCGTTCCACTTTCGGTTCGTGCCGTGTGTGACGTGCGGGCGCGAGTTCCTCGCCTAGCTAAGCCCGAGTCGAACCAAAATGAGTCGGTGTCCGGCATTCGGGTGTGTGCGCGGGGTTGTCCTGCGGTCGTCCCGTGGTTGTCCCATAGCTGTCCCGTGGTTGTCCGTGGTTGTCCCAAGGCTGTCCCATGGTTTTCGCACGGTTGCCCCGTGATTGTCCTGTCGTTGTCCGGCATTCGGGGGTGTTCGCAAAATTGTCCCGTGGTTGTCCCGTGGTTGTCCCGTGGTTGTTCCATGGATGTCCCGTGGTTGTCCCGTGATTGTCCCGCGATTGTCCTGTGGTTGACCCGCGGTTGTCCCGCGGATGTCCCGTGGAGGGTCCCGTGGTTGTCCAATGGTTGCTACGTGGATGTCCAATGGTTATCCCGTGATTGTCCCATGGCTGTCCTGTGGTTGTCCCGTGGCTGTCCCGTGGTTGCCCTGTAATCCATAGATAAGTAGTTTGGCCGATCGATATCTAGATCGCGGGATCGGTCCCTATATCGTGAGACTGACAGATCGTAAGATCGTTATATATATATATATATGAATATGTATATACATATATATATATATATCTATATATATATATATACATAAACGTGCGATCGATCGGTAAATTGCGTGACCACTCGGAAATATAATCTACCGATTCGTTGATCGTGAGATCGGTAGTTGGTAATGGAACCTCTGGGTCATTGGATCGGTGTCCCGCGGTTGTCCCGTGGTTGTTGCGCGTTTGTCCCGTGGCTGACACGCGCTCGTCCCGTGGCTGTCCCGTGGTTGTCCCGCGGTGGGCCCCGTGATTCTCGCGTGGTTGTCCCGAGGCTGTTGTCCTGTGGTTGTCTCGCGGTTGTCCTGTGGTTGTCCCGTGGTAGTCCCGCGGTTGCCTGTGGGCGTCCTTTTTTATATGTATATAAACATATTTGTACCGCGATCGTTAGATCGATCGTTCACGAATCCTATCTGATGCCACTTGCAAGCCGAAGGCTACACCCATCATCCCCCAACCCTCAACCTCCTGATCACCCAAGGGGTGGTTTGATATATATATATATATATATATATATCAGATCTTCATCTGCTGCAGCGAAACACGTGACATCTGGTGCCACTCGGCCGTACACGCTGGCCCAATCGACCAAGTGTCGAGACCTCTCTTTTTACACACATAGCCTGCGTCAAGTAACTGGCGGCGTATTGACAATGATGGTAGCTACAGCGACCGTTGTTTCTTCCAATGCGGGCTCCTGCATGTGAACGACTTGACGGGATCCTATATTTTCCCAAACAGTCCTTGCGTGTAAGGATTATTACTTCTCTTCTGAAGTAGTTCGAAGAATAACAAATGGCACTGCCCTAAACTTTTGGCGCTCCGCAAGGATTTCTTGGATCTGCGCTGGACGTCCCTCCCAGGCGCGCGGAGCGCGCCGGAGGCGCCGCCGGGGTGGCACAGCGCGGATCCAAGAAATCCGCGCGAATCGCCAAAAGTTTCTGCTTATGGCGCCTTTTCTTCTTCGACAACTGAGACAACGCCAAATCAAATCGGAGGACGGAGGAATAATCGTAGGAGGAACAGGAGCATGAGGATGAGGAGGAGGAGGAGGACGAGGAGGAGGAGGAAACAGGAGGAGGAGGAGGAAACAGGAGGAGGAGGAGGAGGAGGAGGAGGAGGAGGAGGAGGAGGAAACACGAGGAGGAGGAGGAGGAGGAGGAGGAGGAGGAGGAGGAGGAGGAGGAGGAGGAGGAGGAGGAGGAGGAGGAGGAGGAGGAGAGGAGGAGGAGGAGGAGGAGGAGGAGGAGGAGGAGGAGGAGGAGGAGGAGGAGGAGGAGGAGGAGGAGGAGGAGGGGAAGGGTTTTTTCTCCCGTGTCATGACGTTCTTTCTTCTTCGAGCAGTGGGCCCCTTTTCCGGCACGCGTCAGGCTGACGCCCACGGGGTGCCCGCCCGTGGGCTCCTCCGAGGGCGCTCCGCGCGAGGGGCCAAAGAGGGGGGCCCTGGGGCTCGCCCGGTGTCGGCCCCCCGGAAGGACGACGACGAGGACGACGATGACGCCGACGCCGACGACGCCGGCGCCGACGACGACGACGCCCCCCGACCGGCTGGAGAGCTGCGCGCAGGCTGCCCGAGCCCGGGGCCTCCGCCCAGGCCGCGCGAGGGCCGCAGGGCGCCCCCGCCGCGGCGCCGGCGGCGCCGCCCCCTTCGGCCGCGGCGTCCTGCGAGCGACGAATCAGAAGAGACAAAAGTACCACTGCCACCAGCTACAGTCGGGGCGTTGACCTAAGGAACCCTAAACAAGGAACGAGGCCCCCTTTTCCCATAAGTTACACTTCGATCTCCCATGGAACAATCAAGGAACACCGAGCCCCTCCCCAACGAAAAGGGTACCTTCTTCAGCACCCCGTTCCGGGCACTCCCTGGAGGAATACCCAGAGGGAGGTACCACCAGCTCGAAGGGGGGAGGAGCGGCCACCCCCGTGGCTGGTGGCGGTGGTAACTTGTGTCTCTGGTGAACGAAGGGGGCCGCGCCCCTCCCCCCCCAAAATAGCCAACAAGTCATCAAGAAGAGTAAGCGACGGCAAACAAAATCGTCCCCAGACCATGTTTGGACTATTTTTTTGAATACTCCTCCTGTAGAGGGACATGCCCGACTTAAGCCAAAGTGAGGGGTGTGTGCTCGGATACCCCTGGGGACCGTAGGCGACCCGAGGAGGCAGGAGGAGGAGGAGGAGGAGGAGGAGGAGGAGGAGGAGGAGGAGGAGGAGGAGGAGGAGGAGGAGGAGGAGGAGGAAGGACGATGATGATGATGATGATGATGAGGAGGAGGAGGAGGAGGAGGAGGAGGAGGAGGAGGAGGAGGAGGAGGGGGAGGAGGAGGAGGAGGAGGGGTCGCCCAGGCCCTTCGGAGAAACCCTCCAGGGGGGGGGGGCGGGGCGGGCGAAAGGGGCGTTGGGGGCGCCGGCCGCGGGCTGGCGGCCGCGGGGCGGAGTGCGAGGCGCATCGGCGAGCGCTGGCGGGCGGCAGGCCGAGCCCAGCCTTAGTCTGGCCATCGCTCGGACGTCCATTCCCTGCGTTTTTGTCGGTTTCGTGCGTTTTTTTCTTTTGTTGTTGTTGTAGTAGTTTTTCCCAACCATCCTGTGGTGTTGGGTCCTCGTTTTGACGAGACGGTGCCCCGCGTTCCCGCCTCCTTCCTCCCTCCCTCCTCCCCCCTCCTCCCCCTCCCACACCCATTCTGGCACACCCCCAGTCACGGTTCCACGTTTCGTGGCCCCATAGGGAGCTCCACCGAAGGCCCCAGTGACTGCGCTGGCGTGCGGTTCCACACCCCATTCTGGCACACCCCTCACACGTTTCGTGGCCCCATAGGGAGCTCCACCGAAGGCCCCAGTGGCTGCGCCCGCATGCGGTTCCAGCCCCCACTCTGGCACACCCCTCACACGCTTCGTGGCCCCATAGGGAGCTCCACCGAAGGCCCCAATGGCTGCGCCCGCATGCGGTTCCACACCCCATTCTGGCACACCCCTCACACGTTTCGTGGCCCCATAGGGAGCTCCACCGAAGGCCCCAGTGGCTGCGCCCGCATGCGGTTCCACCTCTCATTCTGGCACACCCCTCACACGTTTCGTGGCCCCATAGGGAGCTCCACCGAAGGCCCCAGTGGCTGCGCCCGCATGCGGTTCCACCCCCCATTCTGTGGCCCCATAGGGAGCTCCACCGAAGGCCCCAGTGGCTGCGCCCGCATGCGGTTCCACCCCCCATTCTGGCACACCCCTCACACGTTTCGTGGCCCCATAGGGAGCTCCACCGAAGGCCCCAGTGGCTGCGCCCGCATGCGGTTCCACCCCCCATTCTGGCACACCCCTCACACGTTTCGTGGCCCCATAGGGAGCTCCACCGAAGGCCCCAGTGGCTGCGCCCGCATGCGGTTCCACCCCCCATTCTGGCACACCCCTCACACGTTTCGTGGCCCCATAGGGAGCTCCACCGAAGGCCCCAGTGGCTGCGCCCGCATGCGGTTCCACCCCCCATTCTGGCACACCCCTCACACGTTTCGTGGCCCCATAGGGAGCTCCACCGAAGGCCCCAGTGGCTGCGCCCGCATGCGGTTCCACCCCCCATTCTGGCACACCCCTCACACGTTTCGTGGCCCCATAGGGAGCTCCACCGAAGGCCCAGTGGCTGCGCTCGCATGCGGTTCCACCCCCCATTTCGGCACACCCCTCACACGCTTCGTGGGTGGCTCCATGGGGAGCTCCACCGAACGCCCCAGTGGCTGCGCTCGCATGTGGTTCCCCCCCCCATTTCGGCACACCCCTCACACGGTTCGTGGCCCCATAGAGAGCTCCACCGAAGGCCCCAGTGGCTGCGCTCGCATGCGGTTCCACCCCTTTTTTCGGCACGCCCTTCACACGTCTCGTGGCCCCATAGGGAGCTCCACCGAACGCCGCAGTGGCTGCGCTCGCATGCGGTTCCACCCCCCATTTCGGCACACCCCTCACACGTTTCGTGGCCCATAGGGAGCTCCACCGAAGGCCCCAGGTGCCTGGCATGCGGCCACCGGCACCGCATGCGTCCGCCACCACCCTGCACAGCCCTTGCTCCCTGCCTGCGTTTCACCCACCCAGTACAGCGTTTCGTGGCCCCATAGGGAGCTCCACCGAAGGTCCCAGTGGCACCGCTCGCATGCGTCCGCCACCACGCAGCACAGCCCTTGCTGACCGCGTCTCACCCACCCAGTACAGCGTTTCGTGGCCCCATAGGGAGCTCCACCGAAGGTCCCAGTGGCACCGCCCGCATGCGTCCGCCACCACCCAGCACAATTGCGGCATTCACAACTGCATATGGTTGGGTCCTTCGCCAGGTTTTTTTTTTTTTTTTGTTTTCTCTCTCTCTCTCTCTTTTTCTTTTTTTTTCCGCCAGATGAGGAAGGCTGCTCCTCGATGGTCCTCGCCGAAGGAAACATGCACACGTCCGAGCGATGCCAAGTAGTAGTAGTAGTAGTAGTAGTAGTAGTAGTAGTAGTAGTAGTAGTAGTAGTAGTAGTAGTAGTAGTAGTAGTAGTAGTAGTAGTAGTAGTAATAGTAGTAGTAGTAGTAGTAGTAGTAGTAGTAGTAGTAGTAGTAGTAGTAGTAGTAGTAGTAGTAGTAGTAGTAGTAGTAGTAGTAGAAGAATAACCAAAGCGCCATAAGAATAAACTTTTGGCGCTCCGCGCGGATTTCCCGGGGCGGGGCCCCCCTCCCTGGCGCGCGGAGCGCGCCAGGGGCGGCGCCGGAGGCACCGCCCTGGGGGCCCGTCGCGGATCCAAGAGATCCGCGCGGAGCGCCAACAGTTTACGCTTATGGTGTTTTTTCTTCTTCGACTTAGGTTGGGCATGTCCTCCTAGAGGCGGATCTTGGAAGAGAAACGAACAATAGTCAAAGAGTGTCCAGAAATAGCCCCGAATGGTAAGACAAATCGCTCCCGGCCCAGTCTTTGACTATCTTAAACTTTTTCTCCTGCAGAGGGACATGCCCGACGTGAGCCCAGCCCGAAGAACAGAGGGGGCAGAAAAATTGAAGGCGCGGGGCCAGCGCAGCGGGGCAAGGCAACGTTCTGGAGCGCCTGGCAAGGCGCAGCGTGCAGGGGGCGGGAGGAAAAAGGGAGGAGCGACAACGGCCCAGGACCGAACCGCCCATCGCGCGAGTGCCTGCCGCTGCAGGCACCCCGGGCCCCTTCGGCCCCTCCGAACGGAGCGCGCGCGGAGTGGCTCGGGCAGCTGGCGCGCTTCGTGACAAGACGGTGGGCCCGAGGGGGTCGCCGAGACGAGGCAGCAGGCGATCCGCGCGGCAGAGACCACGCTGGACTGCGAGATTGTCGTGCCGCTGATGCGGGTGCGTCCCATCGAGGGGCTTCAAACTAGACGAGCGCGCTCCACTGCTCGCAAAGTAACTGCTCGCAAATGGCCTTGATCCGCCGCGGGGGATCTACGGCATATTGCACGAAGGCGGACGTATGGTTTTTTTCGGACGTTTGTGCGAGCAGGCACTTTGCGAGCAGTGGAACGCGCTCGGTGACACACGTCAAGCTTTTGTGTCAGCGGCGGCTTGGGTCCAAGCCGCGGTCGGGACAGCCAAAGGACGCTTCGGGGCCGAGTTGGGCACAACAGGAGCAAAAGAGGCGCGGAGGGAGGGAGGACGCCGCGGGCGGCGGCGCACGCTTGGACCGTGAAGATCTTGGAAGTGTGTGCCGGAGCACTGGTTTACTGAAAGGGGCCGAGGGACACACAAGTAAATAGACTCAAATAGCAGGGTTCCCTATATCTCTGCATATTCTATGGGTTTTCGTCTTCCCCCTTCACTTCCCATATTTTCCCATATCTTCCTGGGGGTCGACGATAAACTGTGTCTGTGTGTTTCTTTCCCTGCTGATTTACACGGGCGTCGAGGGGGCTTTACGGTCGGGAACTCTTGGAAAGCGTGTCGCCCCTGCGGCCCCGGGCGACACGTCCGGACCTGAGCGGCTAGCGCGTCGCTCCGCTGTGTGGGTTTGGGGGTCTGTCAGCGCGCGGGACGTTGACGCCGGAGGACCGGGAAGTGGACAGCGTGCTGCGCCGAAGCGTGGTGGGCGAGAACCGGCGGAACGACCCGCTATCCCCAAATTCCAGAACGTAGACGTCTGACATCAGACAACACGGCACACAAAGAAAGACACACATCGCATGCCTGCAGCCTGGGCGGCAGGAGGAGCGGGGCCCGCTCGAGGATGGCCGACGAGGAGCCCGCAGCAGAGATTGAGAGAGAGGGACGCCGCTCGGAGGGACTACCTGCACAGGTTAGGTTAGTCAGAATCTCCAGAGCCAGCAATGTTCGCCTCCCGACCCACCTACCCCTCCCGACGGAGACTATCTCTGACAGCAGCGAGCTGGGCCGCAGTATCCTCCTGCAGCTCGGGTGCAGGCACAGCAGACGATGAGGAAGGCCCAGAAGGGGGAGTTTTTTTCGCTTTTCAAGAATTTCGAGACCATGGGTGGTTTCGATCAGCTGCGCCTCGTCGAGAGCGATCTGGGGGGCGGGGGGCGGAATCGTCCCGAACGGCCGCTGAAGGCCGGAGGCCCGAGTTACGAGCCGAAATCCGCACGACGAGGATCGCTGGGATGGAGGAGCGGGAGGGATGAGGATGAGGATAAGGACGAGGACGCGGATGTTGCTGCTGCTGAGGAGGAGGAGGAGGAGGAGGAGGAGACGGAGGAACAGGAGGAGGAGGAGGAGGAGGAGGAGGAGGAGGAGGAGGAGGAGGAGGAGAAGGACGAGGAGGAGGGGGATGATGATGATGATGATGATGATGATGATGATGATGATGATGAGGAGGAGGAGGAGGAGGAGGAGGAGGAGGAGGAGGAGGAGGAGAAGGAGGAGGAGGAGGAGAAGGATGAGGAGGATGAGGAGGAGGATGAGGAGGAGGAGGAGCAGGAGTGTCGTCCCCCTCCTTCTCCTCCCTTCTCCCTCCTCCCTGCAGAATTCCTCGATGGGAGTACTACTCTTCATTCTCCCCCGAAGATGGCATCGGACTGGCTCGCCCCTTTCTGCGTTCTATTTTTACAACATGTTTCAAGCATTGGTTTTTCATTCCCAATCATCATATGGTGTTGGGTCTCCGTTTTGATGAAGCACCGCCCCGCGTCACTCACCTCACCTCCCTCTCCCGCCTCCCTCCTCCTCATTCCTGCCTCTGCTCTCCGCATGCACATGTCGGCACATTCCTCACACGTCTCGTGATCCCATGAGATACTCCACCGGCGGCCCCCGTGACAGGGTCCGCATTCGGTTCCACCCCCCATGTCGGCGCACCCCTCATACGTTTTGTGGCCCCACAGTGAGCTCCACCGAAGGCCACAGCGACAGTGTCCGCTTGCGGTTCCGCCCTCGACTTCGGCGCACCGCTCACTCGTTTTGTGGCCCCCCAGGGAGCTCCAGCGAAGGCCCCGATGGCAGGGTCCGCGTGCGGTTCCGCCCTTCATGTCGGCGCACCACTCGCACGTCTCGTCGTCCCTCAGGAAGCTCCACCGAAGGCCCCAGTGGTAGGGTCCGCATGCGCGGTTCCGCCCCCAACTTCGGCGCGTCCCCTCTTACGCTTCGCGGTCCCCTAGGGAGCTGCAACGCAGGCCCTCGTGGCAGGGCCCGCGTGCGGTGCCACCCCTAACTTCGGCGAGTCCCCTCCTACGTTTCGAGGCCCCGTAGGGAACTGCAACGGAGGCTCCAGTTGCAGGGTCCACATGCGCTTCCATCCCCCTATTTCGGCGCACCCCTCGCACGTTTCGCGGCCCCATAAAGGGGGCTCCACCGACGACGATACTCACAAGCGCGGTACTCACATGTGGTTATGGTTGGGTCCTTCGTCATGTGTGTATGGTTTTGTTTTTCAATCCAACCGTTTCCGGTCCTTCAAAATGGTGCTGCCACTACAGCGCGGGTCTGATTTTAAGATCGGCGCGTTGCTCCCGTCGTTCAGAAAGGCACTCTCGCCCTAACGCGGGCCACTTTCTGGATCCGAGTCCATCCTCATCGTTGTCGCCCCCTTCCTGTCCCCTCCTCCGCCTTCCGCAGTTCCTTCTGCTCCTCCCGCTCCGTTCACTCCAGCTCTTGCTGCTGCTGTTCATCCTTATCGTCCTCCTCCCTCAATTTCCCCCGCCTCCTCCTGCTCATCCTCCTGCTCATCCGCCACCTCCTCCTCCAAAGTACGCAGCTCCATTTTAAACCCCAGGACAATTATGACACGCGTCGGCAGACATATAACAACTCACAGCAGTGGGAAGGGACGGGTGGGAGGGGTCGGATGTCAGATATTGAGCGAGCGCACTGCGCGTGTCCCTCCTCCCTTCTGCCTCCTCCCGCTTCATCACTCCTCGCTCCTGCTCCATCCCTTCTCGTCGCGCCACCAGACGTGTCGTTCGGGTGAGCTGGGCGTTTCGCCTGGAACTTCCCCACCGTCTGCAATGTTGAAGCTCTGGCGATTTCCAGCATTCACAAAGATGGAGGGCGGGCCGTTGAAAAAATGATTCTCTCGCCCTGGTGCCGTGCGCCCTTTTCTTCAACACATCTCGCAGTTACATGGATGGAGGGCGGTTCTTTTTCAAAATGGGGTTCTCGCCTGGTGCTTGCCCAACATGTGGTGCCAGCGTGAGAAAATGTGGGACAGTTGCACGGATGGAGGGCAATTCCTCTACAACGCTCAGTCATCGGACGAGACTTCGCTTGTGGTGTTAGCTAGGTGATGCAATCTACGGGATGCAAGCTTACGTAGTGAGTGTGGTGCAATACATGTAGTGTGCACCATGTTGTGCAAGCTATGTTATGCAAGCTCTGTGGTGCAATGTCTGTGGTGGCAGGCATGTGGTGCACTATGTGTGGTGTCGGTGTTTCATTCGGAAGTGTGACATATACGGACTACCATGACTTGTGTTGGTCTGTACGTCTATAATGAGTGCATTCTTGGTCAACGTAGGGTGGGTGCCCGCTCTTGCATTTATTCGTTGGTGAATGTTGTTGTTGTTGTTGTTGTTATCGTTGTCGCTGTCGTTGGTGGTTGTTATTGTTGCTGCTGTTGTTGCTGTTGATGTTGTTGTGATTGTTGCTGTTGTTGATGTTGCTGTTGTTGTCGTGGTTGTGTTGTTGTTGTTGTTGTTCTTGTTGCTGCTGTTTTCGTTTTGTTGTTGTGATTGAATTCTTATTTTCTTAAAAACATGGTTGGTCCCCCTCTGATAACCATCGCATTTTTCAATTTAGATGGTTCTCCCGGGGCTCGCACCCGGCTTTTAACAAGGGAAGGCGAAGGGTCACCAAACTTCGTTGTTGGCCCCCGGACTCTTACAACAACAACAGCTCCCGTCTGATATTTCCTCACAATCTATTCCCAAATCGCTCTCTCGCGCGGCATGTCCTCCTCATAATTTATACAGGAATCGCGCTCTAGCGTGGGACTTTCTCGCCATTTATGCAAATGCCGCGCCCTCGACACTCAGGAATCGCGCTCTCGCTGTGGATCCCTGACGATTTATTCGGGAATCGCGCAATCGCTCGAGACTGCCTCGCGATTCATGCAGGGCGCACGCTTCACCAACCCGCCTGCTCGACCTGGCCGCCTGGGCCCGCCTGCCCGACCCGCTGGAACTACCCGCCCGATCTGCCCGTCTGATTCTGCCATATGTTTTCTGCTCCTGGTCCCCTCCTGCTACCCCCTCTCGTGCTCCATCCTCCTCCTTCCTCCTTGTCCCTTCCTTCCATCAATCCTCTCTTCCAATGCCTTAGGGGCTGCACGCAATACACGTTGCAGATAAGAAAGATCTATACCCTCAAGGGGGTACAATTGAAGACGAAGGGGGCGGGTATCGAGGGATTGGGATGTACGTATTGAGTGGCCCGCGAGTACATAAGAGCGAAGAGTCTCAAACATACTGATTTTGTCGTTGTGTTGTTGTTGTCAATCGGTGGTACGGTTGTATGTGCATAATGGATGCATTGGTGTACGTTGTCGGCGTGCGTTGTTGGTCGGCCAACCGGTTTACTTCGTGCTTGACGATTGTTAGTTGTGTGTTGTAGTGATGTATGGTTTGGGTGTAGGTTTCTGATCCGTGATGTTGGCGTCTGGTCTTTGATGTCAGCCATTTACGTATGTTGTCGATTTGTGCCCCTAGTGCGTACTCTTGCTTCATGATCTTGATTTTAGTTTTCAGCCATCCTGTGGAGTTGGGTCGTCGTTGTGACAAGACATCTCCCCACGTCTCCTCCCTCCTCCCCCTCCTTGCCTCTGCCCTCCGCATGTACCTGTTTCGACATACCCCTCACACGCTTCCCCCGTAGGGAGCTCCACCGACAGTCCAAATGCCAGCGTTCGTATGCGACCGCCGCACCCATTGTGGCATACCCCTCACATGCTTCGTGGCCCCGCAGGGAGCTCCACCGAAGGCCTCAATAGCTGCGTTCGCATGCGCCCACCGCGCCCATTTTGGTACACCCTCACAAGTTTCGCAACCCGAGAAGGAGCTCCACCGACGGCCCAAGTGGTTGCTGTCGCGTGCGACCACCTCACTTCTTTCGGCACACCCCTCACACGCTTCGTGGCACCATAGGGAGCTCCACAAACGGTCAGTGGCTGCGTTCGCATGCGCCCACCGCACCCATTTTGGCACACCCCTCATTCGTTTCGTGGCCCCACAGAGAGAGTCACCGACGGCCCTGGTGCCTGCGTTCGCATGCGCCCACCGCACCCATTGTCACACCCCGCGCACGTTTCGTGCCCCCCCCTCCCCCCCAGGGAACTCCACCGAAGGCGGCCGTGGCTGCGTTCGCATGCGCCCACCGTGCCTATTTTGGCATACTCCGCACACGTTTCGTGGTCCCATGGGGAGCTTCACCGACGGCCAAAGTGGCTCCGTTCGCATGCGCCCGCCGCGCCCATGTTGGCACACTCCTCACATGTTTCGCGGCCCCATAGAGAGCTCCACCGACGGTCCGAGTCGCTGCTTTCGCATGCGCCCACCGCGCCCATTTTGGCACACCCCGCACACGTTTCGTTGCCCCACAGGGAACTCTACCGACGGCCAAAGTGGCTTCGTTCGCATGCGCCCACCGCACCCATTTTTGGCACACCCCCCACACGCGTCGTGGCCCCATACGGAGCTCCACCGAAGGCCCCAATGGCTGCGTTAGCATGCTCCCGCCGACGGCCAAAGTGGCTGCGTTCGCATGCGCCCACCGCACCCATTTTTGTTGGCACACCCCTCACGCATTTAATGGCCCCACAGGGACCTCCACCGACGGCCCCAATCGCTGCCTTCGCATGCGCCCGCCGCACCCGTTGTGGCACATCCCTCACACGCTTCGTGGCCCTACGGGGAGCTCCTCCGAATGCGGTGCATACAGCGACGGTGCTCGCAGTTGCACATGGCTGGGCCCTCTGCCAGGCTAATTGCTTGAGTTTTGTTTTTTGCTGGCCGCCCCGTGGCCGCCCGTGGCCACCCCGTGGCCGCCCCGCGGTCGCCCCGTGGCCGCCGCTCGTGGCCGCTCCGTGGCCGCCCGCCGGTTCCGCCGCGCCGCCGCCCGTGGCCGCCCCGCGGCCGCACATCGAGGCTTCGCCGCGTCGCCGTCTGTGGCCGCCTCGTGGCTGCCGCCTGGCTCACACAACGTAGCTTACACCGCATAGCTCACACAACATAGCTTGCACCGCATAGCTTGCATCGCATATCTCGCGCCATATAACTGGCGTCGCATAGCATGCACCACATAGCTTGCACCGCAACGTTTGCACTCTGATTGCTCACGCCACGTAGCTTGCACGACGTAGCTTTCACCACACAGCTTACACCGCATAGCTCTCATCACCAATCATACCGCACAACTTACACGGCTTAGCTTACGCCGCATGGCTTGCGCCGCGCTGCTTTCACCTTCATACAACGCACCGCGTAGCTTACACGACATGGCTTTCCCTCCACAGTGTAAACACTCACTGTTTGGGGTCCACGCTGGCTAACATCTTTATGGGATTCGTCCAGGTTGGCTGGAACTAGACCCGCATGCTCCCCCCCCGCTCCTCCCGGGCTGCTCCTCCGCGGGGGCCGGCACCCCCGCGCCCTCACGCCTCACGCTCCTCCTCATCAGCAGCAGAGGCAGCAGCAGCAACCTCGCCTGCATCACCATCACTGCCATCACCACCAGCATTGGCACAGGCTGGCAGGGCAGAGTCAAGGTGTGTGCATGTCGGGTCGGACCACGGGTCTTTATTCAAGGGGAGGTTGGTGAGTCCGCTCACGCAGTTGGCTTTCCCGGCGCCTCCTGGCGCCAGGAGGACAGCGCCCGGCGGCGGGGCCGAAACCGACTGCATGCAGCACTTTTCGTACCTTTCCCCTCTCCCTGCCCCACCCCTCTGGTCCGACCCGGGGCTCTCCCCCAGGACCAGCTCTTCAGCCCGAGCAGACTCTTGACAGTTCCCTTCGCCGGGGCGAGGCCCTGGTAGGCCACAAACCGCGACATCCGTGGACCTGATTTTTCCACTCCGCGGCCGAAGGGCGCCCGACCCCTTGCCAAAGGAGTATTTCGCGTGCAGACGCATTCTTGATGGCCCGGGGGCGCGAAGTCAGTCCCAAGAGGCCAGAATTCGGGGATGGACAGACCTCCCTTTAGTAAAACGTGGTTCAGTGAAAACGACCGGAGGCCCAAACCTGGCGGGCGCAGGCCTGGAAACTCACGGCCGCGGCGCCCTCTCGAGAACCGAAGACGGACAATTCACTAATCGACGTGTCACTGTTGGGGCTTCTGCCCGCCCCCGAAGAATCGAGGAGCAAACCGTGCGGAGTCGGTGGCGAAGAACACGGCCGCACCCACGGCCTCGCGGCCCGAGCCCCCCGGGCCGCGACCCCGCGGACGCGGGGCGTTCTTTCGCAGCTGCCCCGCGCGGGCCGTGGCCGCGCGACCGCGTGTCCGCGGGAGCGCGCCCCGGGAATCCATGAAGGGGCCCTGGGACACACAAACAAATCCACACAAAAAAACGATTCCCTAAATTTTCCTATATTCTCTGGGTTTTTGTCTTCCCCCCCACTTCCCATAGTTTCCAATTTTTTTTTTGGAAATCGACGATTAATTGTGTCTGTGTGTTTCTTTCCCTCCTGAATCCAGACCGCGAGGGCGCGTATACTGGAGATGGTCGCCGCTCTTGACGGACTGAAGAACGTGGGCGCTTTTTCTTCTCCGCCGTTTCGACATCGGGCGGAAAGGGAGGGGGGGGGGGGGTCTGGCTCCGGACCTCTGTTTAGTGCGACTGTTTGCGACCGGGCGTCAAATGGGGGAGACTCCACCTGCTCGAAGCAGGCGCCAAACAATCTCCATGGAGGGGGTGGGGGCAAGGGGGAGTGCGAGGGCCCGCGCCGATCGGCAAAACAACGAATAAAAAAAACGGCCCCAATCAGAATTAACAGGGGATGCGTCGACCCCTATCCCAGGCTCCGTGAGGTTTTCGAGAGGATCAACAATTTGGGGCCCAAGATTCCTCCCCTTTTCTGAGCGACCAAACTTTTCTGGCGGAAGTCGGGGATTGGGGGAGAATCTCGGAGATCTGTGATTGCTTTCATGTCGGCCGCTCCGCGGGCGCCACGGGCACGCCGTTCGCGAGCCAGCCGCCCTTGCCGGGATGCCTGCGCGGCCGCCGCCGCCGCCGCCGCCGCCGCCGTCGTCGTCGTCGTCGTCGTCGTCGTCGTCGTCGTCGTCGTCGTCGTCGTCGTCGTCGTCGTCGTCGTCGTCGTCGTCGTCAGGCGGCCGAGTCGTCGTCGTCGTCGTCGTCGTCGTCGTCGTCGTCGTCGTCGTCGTCGTCGTCGTCGTCGTCGTCGTCGTCGTCGTCAGGCGGCCGAATCGTCGTCGTCGTCGTCGTCGTCGTCGTCGTCGTCGTCGTCGTCGTGAGTCCCGCGCCCTTGAGAGCACCCCTCCACACTTCACACACAGATGCTGCTGGACATTCCTCCTCGCGTGGGCACCAGGGATTTCGCATACACCGCCCAAAATCGAACCCTGGACCA
>CAUYUJ010016768.1:57348-74848 GCA_963575745.1 Prorocentrum cordatum | reverse complement strand
CGCGGGGCGCCGGGCGGAGGCCACCCGCGCGCGGTGCGAGGGCCGCGGGGGAGGACGGCCGAGGCCGGCGGGCGAGCGCCGCGGAGGCCGGCGGGGCGCCAGGGGGCCTCGGGGGGGGGGGCGAGCGGAGGTTCTCCACATGCGGCGCGCGCCGCGCTCGACGCGCGGAGCCTCTGAGCCCGAGCCTGCCACGAGGCGTCCGACGAGCTGCGGTCCTTGCACGAATGCCCCTGCACGAGCAACGGGCCGAGCCGTCCAAGCAGGGCTGGGGCATCCCCGCTTTCATCTACACCGCAGGCACACATCGCCAGCAGCTGACGCATTGCATCGACGCCTGCGACCTGGACTCCACGGCGACCATCGAGCAGCGGGACTGCACCAAGCGCCAAATGACCATTGCTGCGGAGAGCACCCTGCACCACGCCTCGGGATCTGGAAAGCCTGACCCCCTCCCAAATCTAACCTCCTTTGGGCGCATTTTTCACATGCACCGGCTTTCGCCGGCGGCGCCGACCTCGTTCTTTGCTTCCCCCGGCTTGCGCCAAGGAAGAGGTGCCGACTGTCTCTTGATCGCTCGAAGGGGAAGCCTTTTCTGGAGCGCCCCATGTCTACCAGACCCACGCTCACAACGTGCGCGATCAATTTCGCATCGCAGTTCTGTGAGGCGGGTCGGGTGGCGCCTGCAGGTCGGTAAACCACGAAGTGGTCCCATGGCTCGTCTCGATTTGGGCAGGAAGGCGAAAACCGAGTCGTTAAACTTGCTGGGGGCCATGCCAGTATCGTGGAAACCTGTTTGGGACCCATGGCTCGCGGCGCACGCCGCATAAAGGGAGCTGACCAGGGCCTGGAACCGTACGTCGAATATGACGAATAAACTTCTGAAAGTCCCTACAGCTGGAATCAGAAGGCCAGCGGTGTTGAATGAGGCCAAATGTGTTTGAATGGCGGTTTGGCCAGGAGGAGGCCGAGGAAGAGAAGGATGAGGGAGAAGGACGAGGAGGGAGGAGGAGGGGGGAGAAGGACGAGAAGGGGGAGGGAAAACCGTGATTTTGCATGAGCGATGCGAACACAACGCAAATTCCCTTCCTTCCGCGAATAATCCCATCAGCCCTTTAGGGCGTGACTGGTTTAGAGCGTTTCCTCTTCCAACCCCCTTCTACCCCCTTCGGGGAGGGGTTTACCCTTCCCACTTCCCCCTCCCCTGGACCTGGGCGGGGGGTTCCGCGACCGATTGAAGCGTCCAAGATGGCCTAGTCATAGAATTTACCACGGTTTTGGGCCAATCTTGGCTTCCTGTGGGGGGGGTGCCTAATTGAGCCGCCCCCTTCTTTGATCAATCTCCTCGAAGATGACCCCAAGGCTCCCGAGGGTGCCCCAAGACGGCTCCGAGAGGGCCCCAAGAGGCGCCCAGGAGGCCCCAAGAGGTCCACACGATGATGCTCCCAAGAGACCCCCAAGAGGCTCTCCCGAGGCACCCCAGACTCTCCACGAGGCCCCTGGGACTGCCAAGAGGCCCCCAAGACTCTCCAATAGGACGCCAAGAAACTTTCAAGAGACATCGGAAGGGACTCCGAGAGACATCCAAAAGGCCTCTGGCCTTTCTGTTCTCCCTCCTCCTCCTCCTCCTCTTCCTCCTCCTCATCCGCCTATTGCTCGTCCTCCCTCTTCCCTTCTCCCCCCCTCCCCTTCCACCTCTACATCCTCCTCCTCCTCCTCCTCCGATTCCTCCTCAATCCTTCACCTCTTGCGGTACGGCGGCTTCCCCAGCCCTTTATTCCACTGCATGCTTCTCCACATCTTTGATCAAAACAACTCGCCTGGGCATCGCTCTGGATTGGCTGGTGAGGTTACGTGAAGCGTCTGGAATTGATGATGGCGGTGCCATGCTTTCTATGCTGTATCAGCGGGTCCAATGCGGCCCGGGCCACTGATTAGGAGTTTCGCTACCGACCACCTCCTCATCTCCTTCATTCTCCCCTACTGCTACCCTCTGCCCCTCCTCCGCCGCCTCCTCCTCATTGTTTCCCTTCTCCCTCTCCTTCTCCTTCTTCTTCTTCTTCTTCTCCCTCTCCTCCCCCGTCCTTCTCGTTCTCGACCTTTTCATTGTCCTTCTTGTCCTGATTTCCTCTGCAGGAGCAAATCGGAATTGAACATCAACGCTTTCCCGCCTCTCTGCGAGGGTCAGCGCCTGCCTGCGAGGGCCGGTGCCTCTCAGCCCTGCTTCCGGTCCGTGCAATATAAGGAGCGAGCAGTTGCTGTGCCCCAGTTGGGCCCAGCTGCTCGAGGAGCCCAAATAATGGTTGAAGCTCCTCCCCTCACAATCACGTGAGCTGCTTGTTCCAGCGCTCCCGCCGAACGCTGGCATGGACTAGGGAGCCCACAGAGGACGCACGCGCCCAACTATGTACCTGAACACGGCCCCTCGATCTGCGAGGCCGGCCGCGTGAGACGAACTTTCGGGCAATGCGAACTCTCGAAACCAGCGTGGATTCATGTACGTGTACGTCCCTCTGTCGCTCCTGATGGACCACTCCTCGAGGGCCAACCTCTGCTTCCGCCGAGCTTCCGCCGGCAGCGCCGCCCTCGTCCTGCCTCCTCCAGCTTCCGCTCGCTGGCGGACGTCAACTCTCGGGGGCGCGCAAACATGGATTACGTAGCGATCCATGGATTTGGCGCGCGGTCGCCAAACCCATGGATCGGGGGAGGTGCCCTCCCCCAAAATGCGGCCAATGCCGCCCCCTTCGGCGGCGGAAGTCCGCGATCTCCCGTGTAAGCGGGACCCGTCGCTAATCCACGCCCCCTTAACCCATGTCTGCGATTGCCCGAAACTCATCGATTCGTCGATGGCGAGGCCGTTTCCAGATCATCCTGGATGCCTTGCTTGCCTCTCTGTGAAGGCCTGTGGCCGCCGCCCCCCCTTGGAGCTCTCCCGTGGTGCACGCCCAGGCCTTGAAGCTGACCAGGCGCCGCCGATAAGCGTCCATGTCACCAGGGTCGCACCTCCCACGGACTCCCTCTCCCCCTCCTCCTCCTCCTGCCTCCTCCTCCTCGCCCTCGTCCTCTTCCTCTTTCTGCTTCCTCCTCCTCCTCCTCGCCCTCGTCCTCTTCATCCTCCTGCTTCCTCTATCTCCTCCTCCTCCTCCTCCTGCTCCTCCCCCTCCTCCTCCCTTCCTCCTCCTCCTCCTCCTCTCTCCTCCTCCTCCTCCTCCCCCTCCCCCTCCACCTCTCCCTCCGCCTCTCCCTCCCCCCCTCCTCCTCCTCCTCCTCCTCCTCCTCCTCCTCCTCCTCCTCCTCCTCCTCCTCCTCCTCCTCCTCCTCCATCCTCCCTCGCCCCTTGTCTCTCCTCCCCTCCTACCTCGGCCCTCCACCCCTTCTTCCTCCCCCCTCTGGTCCTGGGTCCTGGGTGTTGGGGGTCGAAGAAGGGGTGTGGTTGGAAAACGTGGTGGGGCGCAAGTGCTGAAAATGGCGATGTTGTCTGCGATGGCCACACAAATCTTTACATACCGATTTCAACAACGTTGGCTTTGCGTCGACCGCTTCGCACAACGTCAGAACCCATCATTCCAACTTCCTGAGCGACCGCCATTCAACATGAACGTCGATAAACGTGCCTAATGCGTGACGCCCTACCGCCAAAAATGCGATTCTGGAGATTCCGTAATTTCCAGAATTCTTTTTCACGATTGTGGAAATTCCGGAACGTCGTTTCGGAATTTCCGGAATTATGGCTTGTTATGAAACGGTTCTGTTACACGTATGGACTTTCTGGAATTACGTGTTTGGTGATACGAGAATTCCGGAATCACGCTTTTCGCGATGTGGAGCTTCCGAAATTGCGTGCTTGGTGATCGGGTGTCCTGGAACAGGTCTTTGTGTTGCTGTTCACATAGAACTTCAGTCATTCGGGGAAGTTGGAAGCAGGAATTCTCACTTTGTCTGAAGCGGTCGGCGCAAAGCCAACGCTGTTGAAATCCAGGTGCGACGCAATTGCGGCTATCGTAGGTAACTTTTTTCAGCCTTGGCACCACACCCTTTATACCACTTTCTAACGATACTGGGCCTTGTCCTGGTCCTGGTCCGGGTCTTGGTCGTCGTCCTCGTCCTCGTCCTCCTTCTCCCCACAGCCATGAGGACGAACGTCGGAAGTGCTCACGCATGCAACAACAGCGGTAAGAGAGGCGGCAAGGCAAAGGCATAAAGAGAGATGCAGCGATGGCCGCCCTCAACCCGCCTCGCAATACATGTCGAGAGGGGGGTATAGATGGGCGGCTCCAGTCTGGAGCCATGCATCCCCAACGGGCATGGGGGCACGGCTTGAAGAGACAGCCGAGGCGCTCACCTCAGCAAGGTAGCAGTCATCCTGGCTGCTACCTGAGGGTGCAAATGCAGCAGGTGAAGCGTTCAAGGCAAGGCACTGACGGTTCCCGATTGGCACCCAGCTCGAAGAGAGCGTCGGAGACAGGGCCGACGAAGAACCCATATGCAGTGGAGGCCCGACCACAAGGAACCCAACCCTGAGACCCCAAGAAGACGTCCATCGATTTTCGGTGCGGGAGCGTCACGTTCCCCGTGGCAAGACCATCGAAGCCCCAGACACCTAGGGCACCTCGGAGGCAAGCAGGGCGTTTCTTGGCACGGGCCCCCACTGTACCCGACCTGTGGGACTCTCCGCATGGGGCCGGTGAGCATGCTGAGCCTGGGACCTTCCCCTCCACCCTCCCCTGGGTCTGGACGTGGCGCCCCGCAAGGGGTTAGAGCGTCCAACATACATATATATATATATACATATATATTAATATTTGTTTTTTGTTAAGAAAAGCGTCCAATATATGGACCAAGATGGCTCCAAGAGGGTCCCAGGAAGCCCAAGGTGGCCTCCAAGGTTGCCCAAGGTAGCCGACGATGGCTCACTACAGCTTCCGACATATCTCCAAGATGCTCCAAGACGGCCCCACGGCGGTTTCAAGTGCCCTTCGAGCCGCCAAAGGAAGCCCAACATAAGCCAACATGGCTCCAAAACCTAAGCATCATCAATGTTTCTTGCCTTCTAGCACTTTCGCTTCCGATGGGCTCTTGAGGCCTCACATTGGCAAGCCCACGACGGCCCGAGCCACGAGCGACCCAAGAGCGCCCGAAGACGGCACCACTGCGGCATTCTTAGCATCCGAGGGGGGGGAGTGAATTTAGAACCCCCCTCTTTTTGACTCATGGGGGCCAAGATGGCCCCAACAAGCCTCCCAGACCCATCCACGGAGCCCCAAGAGGGCACCCAAACCCCCAACATGAGGACCAAGAAGGCCCCAAGAGTACCCCAAGAGGCCCCACGGGGGCCCAAATAGAGCCCCTGAGGGGGCCTTCGTCGTGCTTCAAGTACCTCTCACAACAAACTACCTCGACAGCCCGACTTCTCATCCTCCTTGTCATCGTCCGCCCTCCTCCATTCCTGCCTCCTCGCTCCTCCTCCTCCTCATTTTCCTCGTGCCGCATTCCTCCTCCTCCTCCTCCTCTTCTTGCCCCTCCTCCTCCTCCTCCTTTCTCCTTTTCCTCCTCCTCCTTCTCCTCCTCCTCCTCCTAGCCCCAAGATGGTCCCAAGAGGTCGAGCATGGCTCAATATAGCCTCCGACAGACTTCCAAGAGGCCTCAAGACAGCCGAAAGACGATCCAAGATAGCTTAACATGGCTCAGGATGGCCTCAGACAGCCTCTAGCCGAACATGGCTTACGATAGCCTCCAAGAGGCCTCAAGAAAGCCTTCGATCGTGTCTGCATGGGCTGGTGGGGATACTTTTTCCGTCGCAGCCGCAAGCGAAAACGCAGGCGGCGTCAGAGGTCAACACGGGCTACGGGCGGAGCCTAATTGCCCAGCAAACGCTGGTGGGGATACTTTTTTGTCGCAACCGCAGGCGAAGGCGCCGGCGGCGTCACAGGTCGGCTCGGGCTACGAGCATAACTAATTGCCTAGCGCGCGCAAGCAACAGCAAAACCTACCGCCGGGGGAAGCTGGGCTGCGCCGAGGGTAGAGGCTGCAAGAGCTGCCGGGGGCTGCCAGGTGGCTGCAAGCGTGCGGGCACCCCAGGGACGAGACAGATGGATGAATTGGATCTTGTCGCATCCAGGCGCCAGAGGCGTTAAGAATTTCGCGAATCACTCTTAAAATCCTTGGGCTCACTCCGAAAACTCTCGAGGAGGTCTGCGGAAAGCACAGTAAAGTCTCTCCTGGCTATTACACTCGCATTCTCCAACCATGCCTGGACGTCGCCGTCTCTCTCCTGGGGACGGCGCGAATAACAAGTATATGCTTATTGCCAGGGCGCTGGGGGAGAGGGGTCACAACGTTCGTGTGCGTCTCCATCTGAATATTCACGGCCTGACTCCTCCTCCTCCTCCTCCTCCTCCTCCTCCTCCTCCTCCCCCTCCTCTCCCTCCGTTTCCTCCCCCTCCTGCTCTTCCTCCTCCTCCTCCTCCTCCTCCTCCTTCTAATCTCCCTCCGTTTCCTCCCCCTCCTGCTCTTCCTCCTCCTCCTCCTCTCCCTCCGTTTCCTCTCCCTCCTGCTCCTCCTCCTCCTCCTCCTCCTCCTCCTCCTCCTCCTCCTCCTCCTCCCCTCCCTCCGTTTCCTCCCCCTCCTCCTCCCTCTGCTCCCTCCTCCCGTCGCTGCAGCTGCTGGCTTCGGTGCCCCTCCGAACGCGGCCCCTCTCCCCCTCCCCGAGGTGCGGTCGCCCCTGGGCCAGCCAAGGGGGGGGGGGATCACACCGAGTGTTGCCCGTGGGAAGAGCGCGGACAGGTTATGCTGCTCCCGTCGTACTGCAAGACCACAGCCCAGAAATATAATCTCGAGCGCCAGGAGAGGTGTCGAAAGAACGTCGGCACAGTGTCGGACAAGTGTGTCCCAGGGCCCGACACGTGAACGCCCTCGAGCTTTGGAGTACTTTCGTGGTGCTCGAGATTCTTTCTGGTGATCAAGGCTAAAAGCAGGTAGGAGCATCACAGTCCAATGGGGGCGAGGCAGGCCCCAGCGGGCCCGGAGGGGGGAGGAGGCGGCACGACAGGGCGGCGGGACTCCTCCTGCTCCTCCTCCTCCTCCTCCTCCTCCTCGCGCTGTTCTGCTGACTCGCGTGCGACTTCCGATGCGCTCAAGGAATCCGCGCCGTTCGATGGAAACGTCTGCGCTGTTCTTGCGATTGGGCCGTGGGCTGTTCTTGCGAGTGGGCAACGGGCTGTTCTTGCAATTGGGCTCGCCCTTTCGTGCGCAAGAACATCTGCACCGCAATGCCGTGGCGGACTCATTTGCGCAATAGGCAAACAACAAACATACGTACAACATGAAAAGAAGACAACTATTCCAACAACACAAGATACTTATATACACTACCAACAGTTGTTTAGTTTTTGTTATATGTATAAGATATCTAATACAATATACAATCTGTCAAACACAACTTACCTGGATAACTTTGAAAGGCCGAGCATATCTAACATAAGGATACGACTGGGTATATATATATATATATATACATATATAAATGTATAAAACAATCGTTTTGCCATTCACATTTAACATCGAGCAAACACAAACTCATGCTGAACGACATCAAAACAAACATCGCCCTGGGAGCGCCCGTGAGCAAAAACTTGGGCTTGCGAGCAATCCTCCTGGTGGGGTGACTGGGCCAAGAGCGTTTGAGAGCAAAACCTGCGCGTGATTTGTTTAGGGGCTTTTGCGCCCGGAGCGTCCGGAAGCGCACGATTTGTTTGAATTTCCCAACCCCAGACATGATCGCGTCACTAGAAAAGCAGGGCGGCACATTTTTCGCTATTTTTGTTCCCTGGAGGGCCCTCTCCGGCCCCCGGGACCGTCAAAAAATGAGTCAGGGTGAAAAACCGGCCCCGGGAAAAGGGTCTGGACTTCTGGGGACGCCGTCCTGAAAAAATCAAGACGTCGCAAGTCTGGGGCTGTTCCCTCCCGGTGGGGCGTCTGCGCCCAGAGCGCCGGGAGCAGAGACTGCGCACATCTGGTTCGTTTAAATTTTCCAGCCGGTGGGTCGTTTGGGCCAGGAGCGTCCCGGAACAGAGACTGCCCGTATGATTTGCTTAATTTCCCGGTTGTTCCCTCCCGGTGGGGCGTTTGGGCCCGGGGGGCCCAATTCCCTTACACAGGGGGGCCCAAACGTATCACAAAATCAACTCGCGCTGTCCTAAGAGCAGCTGTCGCAAGAACAACTCTCTCGTATCATACGAGCCACCCTCTGTATCATAATGACGACTCGTCCTTGTCATACGAAGGACTCACGGAATCGTGGGGCGGCGAAAGTTGCAGCGAAGAGAAGTGGGCGACGATATCAAAGGGGTCTTACGCGAGATGACGCAGCGACCTGGCGCCGCAGAGTATGCGGGCCGCCAGCGCGGCACGCTGCACTGGAAGCGAGGGCGTCCACGCGCGAGCTGACGCGAGCAGCTGGCGCACCAACGTCGGCGCAGTCGACCCCGTTGTTTTTTTGCGTCGCTCAAGTGGGGGAGCGGCCAGAGCTGGGTGGCTACATGGCGGCTGTGGTGAGCTGGCGGTGGCGAGCGGTCGCCCGGGCCCCCACTTCCGCCCATTGCCCAGTGTGTACGTGTGTGGGGGTGAACCGGAGGTCGGGGCGGGCCCCCTGTACGAGAAGCCCCTCTCTTCCCGCACCCATTCCTTCAGAACGCCTCCTACTCCTTCTCTTCTTCCTCGTCGTCCTCCTCCTCCTCCTCGTTCTCCTCCTCCTCCTCCTCCTTCCCCCTGCCTCCTGCCCCATCCCATCTCCTCCCCCTGCCTCCTGCCCCACCCCGTCTCCCCCCCGTGCACTTGCCCCCGCCCCTCCCCCGGCTCCCTGCGCCCCCTCCCCAACTCCTCCCCGCTCCCGCCCCGCCTCGCTGCCGCCGCCGCACCCCTCCCGAAGACCTGCGAGCCACGGCTGCAGGCGCCGTCGCGCCGGTCGCCACGCCCTGCGGGCCGGCGGGTCGATCCTGGCCCTCCTCCTCCTCCTCCTCCTCCTCCTCCTCATACTCCTACTCCTCCTCGTCCTCCTCCTCCTGCTCCTCCTCCTCCTCCTCCTCCTCTCCCTCCTCCTCCTCCTCCTGCTCCTCCTCCTCCTCCTCCTCCTCCTCCTCCTCTTTCCTACCTTCCTCTCCTCTCCGTAGCCGCTTGGGTTCAGGATGTTTGCGCGAGAAGGCTTCCGCGCCCTGGTGCCTGAACGGGATTGCTCTGTTTCCCGAATTCGACACAGCTTTTCAGCCTGGCACCGTCGCGCTTCCTCAGTTCATGTTGTTGGCCTCGTTACACAACAGTGTAGGCGGGGGCCCAAGGTGATGCGAGAGGCAGGTGTCGGTGGAGGCCGTCTTGCCGCGCGCCTTGCAGACTGGAGAAGATTTGTTCTACAAATTTTAAAGCCAATGAACGGCAACCAACCGACCGACGACCAACCGACGACCGCGACGGCGACGGACTGACAGACCGACCGACCGACCGACCGACCGACGACAACCGACCGATCGACGGACCGACTAACTGGCCGACCGACCGACCGACGACGACGATGGCCGCGACCGCGCCGACCCATGACGACGACGGACCGACAGACCGACGACGACCGACCGACCGACCGATCGACGACGACGACCGAACGACTCGCCGACCAACGCGCCGATCGACCGTCCGACAGGAGAACCCCCCCCCCGGTACACTCATCGCACTCATCTGCAGAGCCTCAGTCCCGTGGGTCGCATTTCCTGTGGGCCTAGGATATTGATTCATACATCGGAGCTCCGAAAAATCATGCCGTCTTGCGAAGCACAGCTCCGCGCGGATGCAGCGCGGACGCGTGACTGTAAGGTCGCCGCAATACGGAAGTCATGCAATAGTTCGGGTACGAATGCTGACACATCCGGCGCGCGTAACGGGGCAGAAATATCCGTGCGAAAGACCCAGCCATATGCAATTGTGAGTACCGCGTTGTGGGTGGTGACCGCTTTCGGTGGAGCTCCCCTTTGGGCGAGGAGACGTGTGACGGGTGTGCCGACATGGGCGCGGTGGTGCCATGCAGGCGCTGCCCTGGGGCCTTCGGTGGAGCTCCATCTGCGCTCACGAAACGCGCGAGGGGTGTGCCGAAGTGGGCGCGGTGGTACCATGCGGGCGCTGCCATGTGGGCCTTCGGTGGACGCGTGTGAGGGGTGTGTCGACATGGGCGCGGTGGTGCCATGCGAGCGCAACCACTGGGGCCCTCGGTGGAGCTCCCTATGGAACTACGAAGGGTATGAAAGGTGCGCCGAAATTGGTGCGGTGGTGCCGTGCAAGGGCAGCCGCTGAGGCCCTTGAAGGGGGTCCCTATGTGTCCACGAAGCGGGCGAGGGGTGTCCCAGAATGGGTGTGATGGTGTGCCATGCGGGCGCGGCGACTGGGGCCTTCCGGTGGGGCCCCCTATGGGGCCACGAAGCGTGTGAGGGGTGTGCCGAACTGGATGCGGTGGTGCCATGCGAGCGCAGCCACTGGGGCCCTCGGTGGAGCTCCCCATGAGGTTACGAAGCGTGTGAGAGGTGCGCCGACATGGGTGCGGTGGTGCCGTGCGAGCGTAGCCACTGAGGCCATCGGTGAAGCTCTGTTTGTGGCCATGAAGCGGGCGAGGGGTGTCCCAGAGTGGGTGCGATGGTGCCACGCGAGCGCAGCCACTGGGGCCCTCGGTGGACTCCCCATGGGGCCACAAAACGTGCGATGGGTGTGCCGAAATGGGTGCGATGGTGCCATGCGAGCGCAACGATTGGGGCCTTCGGTGGAGCCCCCCATTGGGCCACGAAGCGTGTGAGGGGTGTGCCGAACTGGGTGCGGTGGTGCCATGCGAGCGCAGCCACTGGGGCCCTCGGTGGAGCTCCCCATGAGGTCACGAAGCGTGTGAGAGGTGCGCCGACATGGGTGCGGTGGTGCCGTGCGAGCGTAGCCACTGGGGGCCTCGGTGGAGCTCCCCATGGGGCCATGAAGTGCGCGAAAGGTGTCCCAGAATGGGTGCGATGGTGCCGTGCGAGCGCAGCCACTGGGGCCCTCGGTGGAGCTCCCCATGAGGCCACACGAAGTGTGTGAGGTGTGTGTGTGTGTGTCTACATTGTTGACTTGTGCGGTGGGGCCACGAAGCATGTGACTGCGAGGGGTGTGCCGACATTGTTGACTGGTGCGGGTGGCAGAGACAGGGATGGAAGGATGGAGGAGCGGGAGGTGGAGGCGGGAGGGAGGGACGCGGAGCGCTGTCTCTTCAAAACGAGGACCCGACACCATAGGATGGTTGGTAAGAAATGAATCCGCCTAGAAAGTATTTTCACTTCGGGGGGCCTTTGGCGCGAGACCCATGTTGGGGTCTGTCGGACAAGTCCCGAACGAACTTGTTGGCAGAGTTCACACGCAAGTGGACCACTTCACTTCTGACCTCACCAGTGAAACTTGCGAGTCGCCTTGGGAACAAGGCGCAGTATGTTTGTCTGAAGAATCCCGCTGCGGTTTGCTAATGTTCGGGCCCGTCGGGATTGGAAACCGACGCCCGATTGCGGCCCAGAGGGCGAGGGGCTGCGCTGACGTTGTGCCAGGGTCTTGCGGCCAAACGGGGCGGGGCGCCAGCCCTGCCCCGGCCGCCGCCGCTCCCGCCCCAGCCGCCGGCGGCGGCGGCTACCAAGAAAGGGATGCCTTCATCAGAAGAGGAGCTACCAGACTTGCGAGGGCGCCCTGCCGAATTCAAAGGGGGGGTGCCTATCCCGAGAGCGGCCTCAGAGCACAACACCTACGGCACAGCCTAGAGCACATTCTAGAGCACAGCCCAGAGAACAACCCAGAGCACAGCTCAGGACGTGGTAATCAGGTGTGCCTTCGCGTTCGTTCGAACATGAAAAAGAAGGAATGTTTTCTCTCTGGGAGGGTCCACTGCAACTTTATCCCGAACAAAATGTATCTTCGTGAGTTGTGCTCCAGACTGTGCTCTACGTTGTGCTCTAGGTTGTGCTCTGGTTGTGCTCTAGTTGTGCTTTGGATGGGCCGCAAGTCTTAGGCGCTGGTCATGGACTTGGGTCGCGGTCGCTGGTCGCGCCGCAAGTCGTGAGCCGGGATCATCAACGCAATCGTCTTCGCGTCACTCTATGGCGCCAGTGCGGGTTACCACTCGTCTGCTTTCTCGATTGAGGGGGGCCCAAGGCGCCCGTCTTGCCGCGCGCCCTGCAGATGGGAGACGGTGCTCTCCAGGCCGTGCTGTAAAGCCAATGAAAGGCAACCAGCCGACCGACGACCAACCGACGACCGCGACGGCGACGGACCGACCGACCAACCGACGACGACGACAACCGACCGACCGACCGACCAACCAGCCGACCGACCGACCGACCGACGACGATGGCCACGACCGCGCCGACCCACGACGACGACGGACCGACAGGCCGGCGACGACGACCGACAGAGAACGCCCCCAATGCCGAATTCAACGGGGGGGGGACCTATCCCGAGAGTTGCCTCAAAGCACAACTAGAGAACAACTAGAGCACAACCTAGAGCACAACCGAAAAAACAGCCTACAACACAACTCAGACAGATCATGGTAATCAGGTGCGCCTTCGAGTTAGAGAATGAGAAAGAAGGGGCCGTTTCTCTCTGGGAGGGTCCACTGCAACTTTCTCCCAAGAAGAAATTTACCCTCGTCAGTCGTGCTCCAGATTGTGCTCTGGTTTTGCTCTAGTTGTGATCTGGATGGGCCGCAAGCCCTAGGCGCTGGCCACGGACTCCGGTCGCGGTCGCGGGTCGCGTCGCAGGTCGTGAGCCAAGATCATCAACGCGATCGTCTTCGCGTCACGATATGACGCCGGTGCTGGGCACCACTGTTTGCGAAATGAACTCCCGTCCGTCGGCACTCTAGCTGGTGGGCGTTGATTCTGCAAACGGCGGTATCCCTACTCCCTCTTCCTCCCCTCCCTCTTTTCTTTCTGCTTACGTATGGTTGTCGTGATCCCCCATCTCCTGCTCCTGCTCCTTCTGTCTGTACTCTGTCGACGTCGCCTTTGTCCTCCAACTTCTCCTCGACCCTGCTCCTCCTCCTCCTCCTCCTCCTCCTTCTGCTCCCGTTCCTGACTATTGTCTGTCTCTTTCACTCCTGTGCACCCTCTTCCCTCATCCTATTTGTGTTCCTTCTCCTAGTTGTGCTCATAACCATTTTACCCCTCCTCCTCCTCCTCCTCCTCCTCCTCCTCCTCCTACGCCTCCTCTCCTTCTCGCCCCCTTCTCTTCATCTTCCCCCTCCTTCTCCTCCTTCTCCTTCTCCTTCTCCTCCTCCTCCTCCTCCTCCTCCTCTGGTTTCTCCTGCTCCTCCCCCTCCTTCAGTTCATGATCCTACTGCTTCTCCTCATCCTCTTCAATGCCCTTCTCCTGCTCTTCGCCATCACCATCATTGCCGTCCTCCTCCTCGTTCTTCTCTTGTTGCTCTTCCTTCCCTGCTTGTCCTGTTTGTCTTTATCCCCCTCTTCCCAGTGCGTCTCCGGCTACTCCTGTGTCTCATCGTTCTTCTCTTCGTCCTGGTCGCCGTCGTCGTGGTCTACGTCGACGTCGTCGTTGTCCTCCTCCCCCTCTCTTCCGCTCCCTCTCTTCCTTCTCCTTCCCCTCCAGCTCCCCCGCCCCTCTCTTCTCCGCCTCCCCCCCCCCCGCGTCTTGCTTCCGTGCGCGCGCGCGCGCGTCGCACGATGGCGGGCGAGCTATCTCCGAGACTGCCACGCCAGCTCGGGGCAAGCCCTACCCGACCGCTGGGCACCGCGGAACCCTGTCCGACGCAGCATCGCCCGAGACCTTTCCCCCCCCCCCCCCCCCCCCCCCGATCCCCCCCGCCCCACTCCCTCCCTCGAGGGGAGGCCCACCGAGCGACGAAAGAGAAACGGGCCTTGCGGGAGAGGACGTGGAGACCTCGCGCCGCGGCTCACGCGGGCCGCCAGCCTCACCGCGTGGAGACGAGGGCGCCTCCGCGCGACCTCGCGCGGGAAACGGACGCGCGGATGTCCCCCGCGCCATCGACCCCGCTCTCTGCCGTCGCCCAGTTGAAAGAACGACGACGACGACGACGACGACGACGACGACGACGACGACGACGACGACGACGACGACGACGACGACGACGACGACGCCGACGCCTGGACCCTGGATCGGCGGTGGACAAGCCTCCCTTTAGTGAACCTCCCTTTCGTGAAAGCGGCCTAGGACCGAAACCGACGGACCTGGACTCGCAAAAAGGACGACCGCGACGCCCTCCCGCGAACCGAAAGCGGGCACATTCGCTGATCGACGTGTCGGGGTAGGAGGCTTACGTGAGGCCCCTCCTTCTGCCTCCCCCTCTCTGCCAATTCAAGCTGTGCGCGGCCCGCTTAGCTTCGACCGGAAGATTAGATGCTCGTTCTGGGGACCTTCCTGGAGCCACTCGCTCTGCTCGTGCTTCGAAGCTGCGTCGAACCTGAGTCGAACCTGAGTCGAACAGATCCATTAGGTGGGCCCCAGGAAGGTCCCCAAAACGAGCATCGAAGGAAGAGGCTCGCTCTCGACCCGCGGATCAAACAAGTGTCGGGGTAGGAGGTCTATCCGCCCCGGGATCCTTCCAACGGGTCCCTCCCGGCCCGATATTTTTCCGAGGCGGGAGCCGGCTGGCGGCGGCGAGGAGGGAGGGTCTTCGGGAGGCCCCCAAGAGGGCCCACTGCGCGCCCAGAAGGAGAGGCTGCCGCGGTCTCTCGGCGACCTCGCCCTCAACGGTGTTTTTTTGTTTCGCTTTCGTTTCGTTTTCGTTGTCCCTCGTTTTGTCTTCGATCCGCTGTTGCCGACAAGAGCGACATCGAAACGGAAACGGCCCACGAAGTCGCCCAAACACCGTTTAGGTCCAGCCCTGCCTCTCCTCCCCCCTCCCCTCGGCCGCGCACGAGAGTGACCCTACACGTCGTTCCCTTCTAATCGCGCTCATTTCTAATTGTGCTCGTTGCTAACAGCTCCTGGTCCCCTGGTGGCCAGGACGAGGCCCAGGATAGCACAATTAGAGATGAAAGGATCTTGGCCCCCCCAAAATCAAGGAACTGTCGAATAACAAAAAATGAAATCTGTGCAGGCAAGAGTGACCTTGAGGTGCGCGGCTACGGGGGGCTTGAGCCGCTGCTGCCGCATCGCTCTCCGCGACTGGGGGGCCCAAGCGGGCCCGGCGCCAGGGGTCCCTCTGGCGAGAAGGCCACTCCCAAGACAGCCTCCGACATGGCCTCTTCCATCCGCGGCCCCAGAGCTCCCGACCCTGGGGATAGAAATTCACGTCGCAATGATCTTTTAAAAAATTCAGAAACTTAACACTTGGACTTCAATAACGAAGACTTAATAATATGTTCTGCTGTCACTAATGCTCTTGCTCCCATCCTGGTTTGTTCTGATGCGTTTCTGTCGTAAATTTTTGGCTCTCTGAACAAATTGTTTTCCATGCCCCAGACCCATTTGTGCCGGCCCCAGGGCCCGATGGTCAGGAAATGCGCGGGGGGAGTAAGACATCAGGTCGTCGGAGACGTGAAAGCTCACGACCGCAGCCCCGGACCCCACGTTTCCGCGGCACTCTTCGAGCCAGATCGGTCTGCGACGGCCTGGGAGCCTGAGGCTGGGCGAAAACGCCGGGCGTAAAACAACAAAAATGCGACGCCTGGCTCTCAGGGAAGGTCACTCTGACGAAAGGTCACCCTTGCGCTAGAGGCTTCCCGGATGTGGTCCGAGTAGAAGGGGCCAATGGGGGGTCGGAGGATCGCGCCGCATCGCTGATGCGTCGTCGATGCGTAGGCGATCATCGGTGACGTCAGTGATGCATCGGCGACGCCGGCGTGGAGAAAATCGGGCTCCGCAGCGAGCCGCATCGCCAATGCATCGGCGATGCGGCGCGATCCTCCGACCCCGACTTTTTCGAGACACGTGCCCCTGACTTCTTGACCACTTCCCCGGGACCGGTTTCTCATCCCGAGTTGTTTTTTGATGGTATCAGGGCCCTATCGAGGGCCCCTGGAAGCCGAAAACGGCCCCAAACCTCCCTAGACGATGCGAGCATGTCTGGGTAAGGCATCTTCGGCGTTGGTTTCTGATACCGCGGGGATCGTTGAACCTTGAACGATCGGCTGTTTCCCAAAAGCCAGATCGTTCAACATCGACCGATTTTGGGTCGCCGGCGGCGTTCAACGTTGAATGCTGGAGGCGGGGTCGCTGCTGGTCGATGCGACGCGACCCCACCATGCGCGCAGACGTTAGCAAGCCAAGAGCGGTACAAAACAAGCTTTTCCACCGTCGGTGGCACCTGCCCCCCGGGCGGCCGGGAAGCTTATTTCCCTACGTGGTACGTGGCTCTGTAGGGGTGTAAACTTTGCATGCAGCCGCCTGGGGGGCAGGCGTCCCCCACGGCGGAAAAACTTATCTTATGCCGTACTTCGCCCCCCTAAGTAAAGACCTCGCCATCGCGCGGGCGTCCATTCCTCGTGCATTTTTCGGCTTCGTGCGCGTGTTTTCCGCAAGGTGACCTCAGATGCTCCTTGATGGTCCTTTAGAGGCCTCCTGGATGGGGGTCCGAGTAAATGGGATCGGGGGATGGCGCCACATCGCCAATGCATCGGCGATGCATTGGCGATGCATCGCCGACGTCGGCGACGCATCGGCGACGTCGGCGTGGAGAAAATCGGGCTCCGCATCGAGCCACATCGTCGATGCATCGGCGATGTGGCGCCATCCCCCGATCCCATTTACTCCGACCCCATTTGGGAGGCCTCTATCTAAGCTTTGTAGGAGCAAGTCGGACGGGGCTAGGAAAAGGATAAATCCGTTCCAAAGCGTTCCGGAACACTTTCAGAGCGTTCCGGAACGCTCTGAGAAGGCCGCGGAGACCGAGACATCCTCCAGAGTAGAAGAATAAACAGCGCCATAAACATAAACTCTTGGCGCTCCGCGCGGATTTCTTGGATCTGCACTGGATCCCCCTCCCTGGCGCGCGGAGCGCGCCAGGGGCGGCGCCGGAGGCGCCGCCAGGGGGGGCCCAGCGCGGACCCAAGACATCCGCGCGGAGCGCCACAAGTTTGTGCTTATGGCGTTTTCTCTTCTTCGACAGTCGGCGGTGGACAAACCTCCCTTCAGTAAACCTCCCCTTAGCGAAAAAACGACCTAGGACCGAAACCGACGGACCTGGACCCGCAAAACTGACGGCCGCGACGCCCTCTCGCGAACCGAAAACGGCCAATTCCTTAATCGACGTGTCAGGGTAGGAGGCCTGTCCACCCCCGAAGAGTCGCTCTCGCCCCCGAAGAGTCGCTCCTTAATCGACGTGTCAGGGTAGGCGGTCTATCAACCTCCGATCTTCTTCCACAGGGCCGGGGCCCTCGCCGAGGCAAACCTGCACGCGCCCGAGCGCTGCCGAGAGGCGGCCCCCCGCGGCGGACCAGGAGGAGGAGGAGGAGGAGGAGGAGGAGGAGGAGGAGGGAGGAGG
>CAUYUJ010016768.1:15000-57248 GCA_963575745.1 Prorocentrum cordatum | reverse complement strand
CTCCTCCTCCTCCTCCTCCTCCTCCTCCTCCTCCTCCTCCTTCTCCTCCCCGTGCCGACGGGAGGCTGCAGCCCTGGGGGGAGACTGCGGTGGACGCACGGGGCGCCTGTAAGGGGGCTTGTCTGTCAAGCCCCCGATGAGCACCACCGCAGTGCCCCCCTGGGCTAGGCCCCCCTGGGCGACACAGGCATAATTCGGGCCTTGGAAGGCCTGCCCTTGCACGTCCCCTGCCCCGCCTTCCCTCCCTGCCCTCCTCCCCTTCGTCCGGTGGGACGCCGAGCTGGACGTCCGTCCTCTTGCTCATCCTGATCCTCCCGATCCCCCCTCGCAGGACTCCTCCGCTGGTCCTCCCTCCACCTATCGATGTAGGAAGTGCCGCGCCGTGAATATAGTAGTTGCCACGCCGTGGATGTAGGAACTGCCACGCCGTGGATGAAGGAATTGCCACGCCGTGGATGTACGATTGGCCACGCCGTGGTCGTCGACCTCCTCTTTGGTTCTGGATGTAGGAATTGCCACGCCTTACATTTAGAGATTGCCACGCCGTGGATGTAGGAATCGCCACGGGTGGTAGAAGGCATTGCCACGCCGTGGATGTAGGCATTGCCACGCCGTGGATGTAGGACTTGCCACGCCGTGGATGCAGGAGTTGCCACGCCGTGGATGTAGGAATTGCCACGCCGTGGATGTAGGAATTGCCACGCCGTGGATGTAGGAATTGCCACGCAGGACTTGCCACGCCGTGGATGTAGGAATTGCCACAGCGTGGATGTAGGAATTACCACGCCGTGGATGTAGGCATTGCCACGCCGTGGATGTACGCATTGCCACGCCGTGGATGTAGGAATCGCCACGCCGTGGATGTAGGAATCGCCACGCCGTGGATGTAGGAATTGCCGCGCCGTGGATGTAGGAATTGCCGCGCCGTGGATTGTAGGAATTGCCAGCCCTTCCCGAGGAGGGAGCCGCCCTCCACGAGAGGGAGCCGCCCTCCGCGAGAAGGAGTCGCCTTCCAAGAGAGGGAGCCGCCCTCCACGAGAGGGAGCCGCCCTCCACGAGAGGGAGCCGCCCTCCACGAGAGGGAGCCGCCCTCCACGAGAGGGAGCCGGATGTAGGCATTGCCACGCCGTGGATGTAGGACTTGCACGCCGTGGATGCAGGACTTGCCACGCCGTGGGTGTAGTAATTGCCACGCCGGGGATGTAGGCATTGCCACGCCGTGGATGTAGGAATTACCACGCCGTGGATGTAGGAATTGCCACGCCGTGGATGTAGGAATTGCCACGCCGTGGATGTAGGAATTACCACGCCGTGGATGTAGGAATTGCCACGCCGTGGATGTAGGAATTGCCACGCCGTGGACGTAGGAATTGCCACGCCGTGGATGTAGGAACTGCCACGCCGTGGATGTAGACATTGCCACGCCGTGGATGTGGATGAGGAAGCCTCGCCGCCCTCCACGAGGAAGCCTCGCCGCCCTCCCCGAGAGGGAGCCGCCCTCCACGAGAGGGGAACGCCCTCCACGAGAGGGAGCCGCCCTCCACGAGAGGGAACCGCCCTCCACGAGAGGGAGCCGCCCTCCACGAGAGGGAGCCGCCCTCCACGAGAGGGAGCTGCCCTCCCCGAGAGGGAGCCGCCCTCCACGAGAGGGAGCCGCCCTCCACGAGAGGGAGCCGCCCTCCACGAGAGGGAGCCGCCCTCCACGAGAGGGAGCCGCCCTCCAAGGGAGGGAGCCGCCCTCCACGAGAGGGAGCCGCCCTCCACGAGAGGGAGCCGCCCTCCACGAGAGGGAGCCGCCCTCCACGAGAGGGAGCCAGCGTTTTCAACGCAGGCCCTCCCCTCCTCAACTCCCCTATTACCCTCTACGAGAGGGAGCCGCCCTCCACGAGAGGGAAACGCCCTCCACGAGAGGGAGCCGCCCTCCACGAGAGGGAACGGCCTTCAATGAGAGGGAGCCGCCCTCCACGAGAGGGAGCCGCCCTGCCGCCCTCCACGAGAGGGAGCCGCCCTGCCGCCCTCCACGAGAGGGAGCCGCCCTCCACGAGAGGGAGCCGCCCTCCACGAGAGGGAGCCGCCCTCCACGAGAGGGAGCCGCCCTCCACGAGAGGGAGCCGCCCTCCACGAGAGGGAGCCGCCCTCCACGAGAGGGAGCCGCCCTCCAGGAGAGGGAGCCGGCGTTTTCATCGAAGGCCCTCTCCTCCTCACCTCCCCCAATTGTCCCCTCAAGAGAGGGAGCCGGCGTTTTCAACGCAGGCCCTCTCTTCTGCTCATCCACCTCGCCGGGCACAGTGCTTTCGATTTGGGGCTACTAGCCAGGGCAGGCCCTCGTTAGCAACCCCCTTTAACAGGCTGCGAGTTGGGGGTTCCCCAAGCACTGGGTGTCCCCCATTGGCAGTTCCTCATTGCGCCTAGCGCCCTCGCGGGACTGTTCAATGGCGTTCCGCTTGCTGACCTGGCAGTTTGGTCAGTGATCCTCCTCCTCCTCCTCCTCCTCATCCTCCTCCTCCTCCTGCTCCTCCTCCTCCTCTCCTCCTCATCTCCTCCTCCTCTCCTCCTCCTCCTTCTCCTCTTCCTCCTCCTCCTCCTCCTGCTGCGGGCCGGGCGACTCGCCTGAGACTTCCTCATCACTTCTGATCCTGAGGCTTGAAATTTGCAAACAGCTTCACGGATGGAGGGTGTGTCGTTTTCAAAATGTGGCTCCCGCCTGGGCGCTGCGAACAAACGTCGTAAAATATTGCAGGAGCTTCACGGATGGAGGGCGGGTCGTTTTCAAAATGTGGCTCTCATCTTAGCGACGCGCACGTTCGTCGTAGAACCATGGGTGGAGGCCGGTTCCTCTTCAAGATGTGGCTCCCGCCATAGCGCCACGCGCATTCACTTGGAGAGCTCAGAACAGTTTCAAGGAGTCCTATTTTTAACACCCCAGAACTGTTTTTTTGCACTGCGCGAGATTGCCAGGGCGCAACTGTCACGTTGGTTCGCGATGTTGAAATGCCAGCATCGGCGTTCTGGCACGACTCGGGATCTTCAGGACGCAACAGTAAGGTTGATTCGCTGCGTTGCAGTCGCATGAAAAGTGTTTTGGCACGGTTCGGGATTAAAAAAAAAAACGATTGTCTTCCAACGGGGCACTTGCCTCAGTGGAGACTCATCTTTGTAAGGGGCCTATGAGGAGGGAACTTGGAGGGAGGGTATCTTGCAATCTCGTTGGCGGGCCTTGGGTTTACTCTGGTCTTCCTCCCCCCCTCCTTCTCGTCCTCCTGATGGGTCTGAGCAGGCACTCAGGGAGCCCATCAGCGAAAAGGTCGAATGGTCTTCTTTCTCCTCCTCCTCCTCTTCCTCCTCCTCATCCTGGGGGTGAGACGCCACCCCGTGCTGGTCCGAGAACACCTTAGAACATCCCGAACACAAAACAGAAACTATGCCACCGTCATTTGCAGGTGCTGGGTACATGAAGAAAGCGAGAGCAGAAATGGGTGCAAGGGGGGCTGGGCAAGCGGGGGGAACGATGACCTAGAATCGGCGATACATCGCCGATAGGTCGTCGATGGGTCCCCGGCGGGGCACCCGCGCGCTGCTGGGCAGGTTAGGGCATCCAAGCCCACTTGAAATTCGGGGTCAAGGCTGCCCCCTCCGCTGAGCCAGTCCCACCCTCTCGTTGCCTCCGAGGTGTTCGGGGCATGGCTCAGCTCTTCGGCTGCCGTTCGGGGCGATTCCAGCTGCTGGAAAGCATCCCAAGGCTCGAAAGCAGCCGAGAACCGCCCACCGACAAAACCCAGGCGGAGAAAGCCTCCAGGACCCAGCTTCCCTCAGCTTCCCTCGGCGAGGCGCAGCTGCTGGAAAACCTCCCGAGGCTGCAACACCACCAGGAACAGAGACGCACAAAAGAAAACAACATCCCGTCGTGATTTCTGTGCAATGATCTTGGGAAAGAAAGGGGAGAAGGAGGAGGAGGAGGAAAAGGAGGAGGGGGGAGGAGGAGGAGGAAAAGTAGGAGGAGGATGACCAGTGTAAAGCCAAGACGCATCAACGATATTGCAATAAACCCTTCCTCAAATTTCTCTCCTCATAAGCCCCTACAAAGGATGAAGCACCTCTTTGGAACACAACCATTGGAAAATCTGCAATTGTGCCAGAACGCCATTCCTAGGACACCAATAATGCGAATCACCGTTGCTGCTGCGCCTGAGGGGCCCTGCACCGTGCCAGAACACTAGTCAGGGGACTTTAACGCCAAAAGCCAGCGTGACTGTTGACCAGTGATATTCCGACATCACTCCGAAACGCCATGTCTGGGACGTTGCAGTTGGACTTGCTTGGAGAGGACACGCGAGAGGACACAAGACCCTTCCGATGGCCACATCGCCATAGGAGAGTAAGAAGGCACGCGTCGCGAGGCACAGGACACAAGGGTACCCTTGAGCTGGCAGGGTCGACCTACTAATACGGGCCGCCTGTAAGAAAGCGGGCCGCCCTCCATCTGTGAAGCCCTTGCACCTTTTCACACGAGTGCGCGCGGCGCGAAGGCGAGAGCCACCAGTCCTCAATCGGTTGAACTCTCGCAATATGTTCGAACGACTGTGCGCGGCGCTCAGGCGAGAACTTCACCTTGGAAACGGGCCGCCCTCCATCCGCGACGCTCTTGCGAATTTCAAACTTCACGATCACACATGGTGAACAAACGAAATCCCCGGCCCGACCTTTCGACTGGCCTCTGGGTGCGGCAGGGCGAATTCTCCACAAGGACGAGGAGGACGAGCAGGAGGACGAGGGATGGAGGAGGACGACGAGGAGGAGGGCAAGGACGAGGAGGAGAAGGAGGAGGACGACAAGGAGGAGGAGGAGGAGGACGAGGAGGATGGGGACGAGGAGGACAAGGGCACCTGTGCCGCTGGGTGCCCTCGTGGCGTCCCAGGAAAATAGGCGGGTTGGCAGCCCGATCGTCACCCGAGCCCGACGGGGCTATGGGAGAGAATCTTGCCCTGTGATTGACCAGCCACAGTAGGTGCGGGCCCGCCGTACCAACCCTGAGATGAACGATGGAGTTACTTGAAGGGGCCCCCCGACGGTGGGGGCGCGGGAACTAAAGTCCTCGGGCAATGGGGTCTCCGATGCCTGAGGCTGGCGGCCAAGTTGGGGTGGTGCCAGTGGCCGTGTCTCGGGGTGTCTCGAGGCACCTCGCAACTGCGGCGCAGATGAGACACCTGGGGCGTGTCTGTGCTGCCATTCATGTTGCGAGGTCCGACTGCATGTGAATTCATGCAGGCACCTTGGGCACCTTCCTTCGGGTTGTGTCGTACAGGTGTTCTGTCCGGGGGAAAAAAAAACGAGGAGGACGACAATGAGGACGGGGAGGTGGAGGAGGAGGAGGAGGAGGAGGAGGAGGAGGATAAGGACGAGGAGGAAGACGCGGAGGAGAAGAAGGGGGAGGAGGACAACAGGGAGTTGGAGGACGACGAGGATAAGGAGATGGGCGGGGATGAGGAGGACAAGGAGGAGGACAAAGAGGAGGACGAGGACGGGAAGACAGAGGAGGAGAATGAGGACGATGAGGAGGAGAAAGAGCAGAAGGGTGACGAGGAGAAGGAGGAGGAGGAGGACGAGGAGGAGGAGGAGGAACGAGGAGGAGGAGGAGGAGGAGAAGAAGAAGAACAACGACGGGGAAGAGGAGCAGGAGGAGGACGAGAAGGAGGAGGACAATGGCGGGGAAGAGGAGAGTGATGATGATGATGAGGAGGAGGAGGAGGAGGAGAAGGTGGACCGGTGTAAACCCAAGACTCATCAACGATGTTGCAATACCCCCCCCGTTCGAACATCATAGTCCCCTACAAGGGTTCATTTGCACTGAAAGAAATGACCCGTCAGAAAAAAACGCACGAACATTTTTACTGTAACAGAACACCACTCCTGGGATCTCAACACCGCGGATCACTGTTACTGTTGCGTCTTGGCCATCCTGATTTGCGCCAGAACATAACTTCTGGGAGTTCAACACCACGAATCAACAAAACTGTTGTGCGCTGACATCCCGACACAATTCCAAAACACTATCGTTGGGACGTCAACCGCGATCATTCTTGAAACTCCTGTAACATCTGAAAACGAATGTTGGCGGCGCTGAGGCGAGAATCTCATTTTCACTATGAACCGCCATCCATTCGTGAAGCCCTCACAATGCGTGTGACAAATTGCACGGTGCTGACGCGAGAGCCGAATTTCGACAAGGAACCGCCTTCCACCTGTGAAACTCTTCCGAATTGTTATGACGAGCGCGCGCGGCGCTATAGCGAGAGCCACATGTTGAAAACGGCTCCCCTTCCACACGTGAAGCTCTTGCAAAGGTTTCAGACAAGTGTGAGCGGCGCTAAGGCGAGGGCCACACGTTGAAAACCACCGGTTCTCAATATGTTGACCTTTTACAAACGTTTAGACGGATGTGCACGGCGCTGAGGCGAGACCCACATTTCGAAAGCGACCCAACCTCCACCCGAGAAACAGTTTCAAAGTCTGAGCTCCAGGGTTGTACACTCTTGTAGCGAACGTGCGCGGCGCTGAAGCGAGAACCACCTTTTGAAAAGGAGCCGCCCTCCATCAGTGAGCTCTTGCAACTTTCGAAACGAATCCAAGCGGCGCTAAGGCGGGTACGTGTTCCGCCCCTGTTTGTGAAACCTCTGCCTACCTCGAACACGAACGCGCGCGGCGCTCATGCGAGAAACCTCATTTTGAAAATCTCCCGGGCTCCACCCGTGATGCTCTTGCAAACTTGAAGCTTAAGGATCGCAAGTGGTGAAACATATCAAGCGAAAGGCCCGGCCCGCACTACCGACACGTTTCGGGCTGCGACGGGGAGGAATTATTCATAAGGAGCAACGATTGAGGACGACGCGGAGGAGGAGGAGGAGGAGGAGGAGGAGGAGGAGGAGGACGGTGTCGGGGAGGAGGATGACGAGGACGAGGACAAGGAGGAGGAGGACGAGGACAGAAAACGTCCGAAAACCGCTGTTGCCCCAGATCGTCGTCGTGCCGGTCCTCGGCGCGTCTGCGGCAGCACCGCCAGCTCGGCTACGCCAGCGCCAGGGGCTCCCGCAGGACAGCGTGGTCAGCGAGAGCGGCGACGGCGAGGTCGCCACCGCTGGCGCGGGGGAGGCGGACGCGGCAAAAAAGAAAGAGGAGGGAGAAGGCGGAGGAGGAAGAGGGAGGATAGAGGAGGGAGGAGGAGGGAGGACAGAGAAAGGAGGAGGGAAGGAGGAGGAGGGTCGAGGGGAGAAGGAGGGCGTTGGGGAAACGGGGGAGGCGTCGCAGAGGTACCCCATCGCTTTTTCAATATTATGTATAGATACATAGATATACACACACGTGTACACACACATCTATATCGGAGGTGAGGGGATGAGATCGAAGTGGAACGGCGAGCCCCCCTACTGGGAAATCGGTTTCGGTTTCGTGTTCGTGCGTGCCGCGCGTGCGGGCGAGGCGAAGATGCGCGGGCGGGCGAGAAATAAATCTCCTGTAGCTGGGCGAGGCCGGACCAAAGGTCTCCCTTACGGCAACCGGTGCCCCGCGGTGTCCCGCCGGTGTCCCGCCGATGTCCCGTCGGTGTCCCGATGGTGATGATGATGATGATGATGATGATGGTGATGATGATGTTGACGGTGTTGACGATGATGATGATGATGATGATGATGATGATGGTGGTGATGATGATGGTGTCCCGATGGTGATGATGATGATGATGTTGACGATGTTGATGATGATTGTGATGATGGTAATGATGATGGTGCCCCGATGATGATGCTGATGAGGATGAGGATGTTGCTGATGATGATGGTGCCCCGATGGTGATGCTGATGATGGTGATGGGGTTGATGACCATGATGATATCGATGATGAACATATGATATGATGATGATGGAAATAGTGATGTTGGTGTCCCGCTGATGATGATGATGATGATAAGCTTGGTGATGATGATGTTGACGGTGATGGTGATGATGATGATGATGATGATGGTGTCCCGATGATGCGGATTTGAATGATGATGGTGATGTTGGCAATGTTGGTGTTCCGATGTTGGTGATGATGTTGGTGATGAGGATGACGACGAGGTGATGTTGATGAGTTTGATGATGGTGGCCCAATGATGCTGATTATGCTGCTGATGCGAGTGATGATGATGATGCTGACGATGGTAGCGTCCCGATGCTATTGATGATAATGGTGGTGAAGATGATGGTGATGAAAATCATGGTGTTCCGATGATGATGTTGATGGTGATTATGTTGCGAATGGTGATGATGATGGTGGTGTCCCGGTGATGGTGATGATGGTGATGATGATGTTGATGCTGTTGTTCAGGATCATGATGATGAGATGATGATGGTGGTGGTATTCCGATGACGATGATGATGATGATGATGGTGTCCCGATTAAGATGACGTTGATGATGATGGTGGTGGTGGCGATGGTGGTGTCCCGATGATGATGATGATGATGATGATGATGATGATGAGGGTGATGGGGTGATGATGATGGTGTCCCGATGATGATGCTGATGATGATGTTGATGTTGATGACGTTGATGACGATGCCAGTGATGATGATGGTGATGACGTTGATTGTGATACCGGCTATGATATCGATGATGATATCGATAGTTAGACCGAATGTGACATCGATTGCGAGACCGATAGTGAGATCGAAAGTGCGATCGATTGTGAGATCAATACTCAGACCGATTGTGAGATCGATCGGATGAAATAGATCGAATGATAGCAATTGTGAAATCGATCGAGTGAGATCGATCGACCGAGACCGATCGTGACATCGATAGTGAGATCGATAGTGAGACGGATCGAGTGAGACGTTGGTTCCTCCCCCCCCCAAACCTCCTCATCACCCGAAAAGTGGTCGTATAGGTATAATATATGTGCATACCGTTTGTTGTAGACAAACACCAAGAAAGACACATCTCTCTCTGTCTCTTTCTCTCTCTCTTTCTCTCCTTTTTTTTTTGTTCTCTCTCTCTCTCTCTCTCCCTCTCTCCCAATATATATATATATATATATATATATATATACATACATACATATAGACATATGCCGGCCACCCCTTGCCAGGGGTGAGAAGGCGTGTGAAACATGTGGCTGTCCCTTTTCCCCTTTCCCCCCCCTTTTGGGCCCAAAATCTGAAGGAAAAGGGGGGGGGGCGAGCTCTCCAACGCACTGGGGGGGCCTCCTGATCCCCCGAGAAGCCCCAAGACAGCCCAGCAGGGCCCAAACAGAGCGCCAAGACAATCGAAGACAGCGTCATGACGGCCCAAGGGTAGCGCCAAGACGGTCCAAAAATGGCTTCAAGATGGCCCACGAGGCCCCCAAGCCATCCCCAAAGCGCCTCCAGAGGGTCGCCGAAAACGTCCCGAGAAGGAGGAGGAAGAGGAGGACGAGGAGAAGGAGGAGGAGGACGAGGAGGAGGAGGAGGAGGAGGAGGACCAGCACAAAACCAAGAGTCATCAAACGGTGTTGGAATGAACCCTCCATACAAGTTCCCTCTTCATTGGCCCCTTACACCGGTTGATTTCAATTGGGGGAACTGCCTCGTTGGAAGACAGCCGTTTGAAGACCTTGAAGCATGCCACAACACTGTCCTGGGGATTTCCACGCCACGGATCAACCGGACTGCTGCGTTCTGACGATCTGGAATCGCGCCAGCACGCCCATGTTTGGGACTTCAACACCGCGAACAACAGAACTGCTTAACTGCTGCGCCCGCATAATCCGGAATGCTTCCAAAACACTGTCTGGTACGATGATGACGGGAATCCGATAAACCCTTGCGCAATTCTAAGACGAATGGGCGCGGCGCTAAAGAGAGAGCCGCAACTCGAAAAGGAACCACCCTCAATCCGTAAAGCTTTTGCAAATGTTCAAAACGAGCGCGCGCGGCGCTAATGCTCAGATGTTGAAAAACACCCGCCCTCAATCCGCGAAGCCCCTGCAAGTTTTGAAAACGAGTGTTCACCTCTGCCAGCGTCTATGATCGTCGCAGGAACGTTTTGTCCAAAAATTGTTTTTCACTGGGGTCGCGGTTTCCGTTGACGCTGGGGGCAGTTCGCGCGGTTCGCAGCTAAGCAATGCCATTCCGCGCGTACGGAGGCGCACGCGGGCACACACAAGCGGGCAGCCACTGGGAAAGACGCCCGCAAGCGATCATGCCAGACCATGGCCGCTCACAGGCGCGCGGAAGCACAGGCAAGCACTCCCGCGTGGCCACATCTTCCCAAAAGGATCAGCAGCAAAAGCTTCCACGCGCGCCCACGCGCGCGCGCAGCTGATCACAAAGCGCCCGCGGGCGGTCACAGTCGCGGGCGTGCGCCTAAAGGCGGCTACACGAGCGCAGAAACACCCGCCGAAACCTTCCCCGCTACTGCCAAACGCTCACACATGGCCAGACACCGCCCTGCAGGCGCTGGGAGGCCTCCTCCCAGTGCCGCCCCCAGGAACCTCGCATGGTGAGTCTGGCGAGCGTTTCTCTGCTATGCCGGTCGCCCTCGGCATCCCTGCGAGGTCTGACACGGGGCGCTTTCTGCAGACGACTGCCGAAGGCGCATCGGCCCATCGGCCCAAATTGCACTGGCGATTAAGGAACCTGCGCATGCTTCAATATGTACAACAATTGGGACGCAAAAGGGGCCTTCGCCAAAGACGTGCACAATAGATGCATGGGCCACTGTATCAACATGTACGCATTGGCCGGTATAGGTCACATCATTGAGCATCGGTCGGCATATAAAAATGAACAATGATGGGCGGGCAAAAAAAGATACGTGCATGGGCCAATGTAGAACGAGAGCGATGAACAAATGTATCCAAACTGTGGTAACGTTTACTCGACCGTCCAAGTACGTTGCCTGCCTCTCGAGAACTGTCTTTTGGACGAGCATTGCCTCGCGGGGTGTTCGTGGGGCTTTGTTGGGCTCTCACGGGTCACGTAGGGCTCGCCCAACGGGCTCTCGTGGGATTCCTGTGGGGCTCTCATGAGGTTCCCCGCGAGGCTTTGGCAGGACGTTCCTCGGGGTTCGCTCGGGGTCTCGTATGGCTCTCGTGGGGCTCTCGTCGGACTCCCCCGGGGGCTCTCGTGGGGCTCTCGTGGGGCTCTTTGGGGCTCGATTGGGATCCGTCGGGCTCCTCATCTCCCCTTGTCATCTTCCCTCCTTCTCTCTCCTTGTCATCCTCCTTCTCTCGTCAGGCTCTGTCGGGCTCCGTCGGGTTCCTCCTCTCTCATTTTCCTCTTCCCTTTGGGCTCCGTCGGGTTCTCGTCGGTGGGTCTTGAAACCTTTCGGACTCTCTTGGGCGAAGCCACTCGGAGCTCGCATCCTGAAGCCCACCAGGCAACAACGAGGCTTCTCCAGGGGGGCGTCCACTACAGCCCAGTAGCGGACCCACTGAGGCCCCACTAGGGCGCCCACTGAGGGACCCAAGAGGGCGCCCACTAGGGCCCCCGCTAGGGCGCACTAGGGCCGCCCACTAGGGCGCCCACTAGGGCCCCCACTAGGGCGCCCACTAAGGCCCCCGCCAGGGCACCAACTAGGTCCCCCACTAGGCCCCCACTAGGGCGCCCACTAAGCGCCCACTAGGGCCCCAACGAAAGCCCCACCAGGGCCCCCACCAGGGCGCCCACTAGGGCTCCCACTAGGTGACATATTAGGCGGGCCTTCGCACTCGACTTCGCACTCGACTCAAGCCAACTCGGCATGGCCACGAACCCTGTGGCAGTCGCTGGTGGGGCGCCAGTGGGGCGCTGGTGGGGGGCGCCAGTGGGGAGTACAGCGGGGAGTGCGGTGAGGACCCCACGAGTCCTCGGAATGCTCTGGGGCGCCCTGAGGAGCCGGACGAGAAGGAGGAGGCAGGAGGAGGCAGGGGGAGGAAGACGAGGGAGGGGGAGGAGAAATAGGATGCAGGAGGAGTAGGGTGCAAAAGGAATAGAATGCAAGATGAAGAAGGAGTAGGATGCTAGGCCGGTGCCCCAGGCGCCCCGGGCCCAGGGTGACCTGCCCCGGTCGCCCGCCGCCCCGGAGCTCGGCGCCCCCGGAGCCGCCCTGCCCCCTCCTCCGGGAGGGATGACATAGCCGCCGTCGCCCAGGGGCTCCGGCGACGGCGGCAATGTCACTCCCCCAGGGGGGGTGGGGGAAAAGGTGCCCCTGGGCGCCCCCGGCCCTGCGTGACCGGTCCCGGCCGCCCGCCGCCCTGGAGCCCAGCACCCAGGGAGGCGGCCGCCCCCCCCCCTGGGGGTTGGCCCTCTTGAAGCCTCCACCGCCGTCGTAAGGGCCCGAGAAAGCTCCGAGGGGGGAACAATAGGGCCCCGAGAGGGCCCCGAGATGTGTCGCGGCCGTGACGCATCTCCGGGGCCCTCTTGGGACCCTCACGGGGCCCTGTTCGGGTCCTGATTGGCTCTCTTGGGTGCATATGGGGGCCCTCTTGGGACCCTTTGGGAGTCTTTGTGTGGCCCTCCGAGGCCATGAGAGCCCGACGAACCCGACCAACGAACCCAACGAGACCCGTTAGAACCCGATGAGCGACCCCCATGAGACCCGTGAGACCCTAGCACAGCCTTATGAGAACCCCGCGAGGCAACGCTTGCATTTAAAAGGCACTGCTCGAGAGAGGCCCTCTGCGTACATGGGCGGCCGGGAAGCTGTTGCCACATTCTGGATACACTTGTGCTAAGCTGTCGTGCTACACTGGTCCGTGCAGATCGTCTGCTGTGCCCGCCCGTACATGTATATTTATATACGCTGGAGCATTATTCATGCTTTGTCACCACTAGTGGCTCATGCATATTTGTGTACACGCCGGCCAAGGCATCTATTTCGGACGTCTGTGGCCAAGGCCTCCCTCTGCAACCTCACGTTCTTGCACATGCTAGAACACGCTCAAGCTCCCTCATCAGCACTTTAATATGCGTTGGGGCTCGATGGGCCTCTGGCAGCGGTCTGCAGACAACGCCCCTTGTCAGCGCGCGCAAGGATGCCGAGGGCGACCAGCAAGACTGAGAAACACTCGCCCGACTCACTACGCGGCCACCTGGGCACGACGCTGGGCGGAGGCCTCAGAGTGCCTGCGGGGCGGCGCATGGCCACCTGCGAATGTTTGACACTGTCGGGAGGGCGCTGGCGGGCAACATCCAAACCGCGCCAGAAGAGAGACCACGCGTTCAAGACGATTCCGCCGCCATAATGAAAAGCACATGCCGTTGGGCATGCACCGGGCCCCGTCCCCCGCAAACGCCATGGCCGCGAACCATGAGAGCGAGATGCGCAGCAATGGGCACGCGCGCGCCCGCGATTCAGCCATCCCCATCGAGAAAGAGGTGGCCAATCCGTAGGGACAAAAAGGGTAATGAACAACGGGGTGCGGAGCGCGAGTCCAGCCGCACCGCAAGAACGAAACCAAAAAAAAAGAGGAGGCTAAAAGAGCATGAACACACGCCACTAGTGGATCATAGCCTCGGGGAGAGCTGAGAGTGTGCGCGGCGCTAAGGAGAGAGCCACATATTGAAAACGACCCGCCCTCAATCCGTGTTCTTCTTGCATCTGACAAAACGAGTGTGCGCGGCGCTATGGCGAAAGCCACATTTTGAAAACCACCCGCCCTCCATCTGTGAAGCTGTTGCCTTTTCTTAGCTTCAGAATTATGAATGGTGAGGGAGTCTCAGGCGAAACGCCCGGCCCGCCCTAAAGACTGGCCTCGGGGTGCGACAGGGAGAAGTTATGTCTAAGGAAGAGGAATGGAGAAGGAGGAGAAGAAGGAGGAGGAGGAGGAGGGGGCGAGCGCCAGAAGGAGAAGCAGCAAGAGGACGAGCAGAAGCGGCAGGACGAGAAAGAGGTTCAGAGGAGAAGCACCAGCAGCAGCAGCAGCAGCAGCAGAAGCAGCAGCAGCAGAGAGGAGCGGCGGCGGGGAGGCCGAGCAGCGGCCGAGCAGCGGCACGAGGGCGACGAAGCGGTGGGGGAGAAAGAGGCCGAGGAGGAGGTCGAGAAGGCCGAGGGGGAGGAGAAGGAAGTCGATGATGTTACTAATAACAATTTGTTGTGTGTTGTTCTTCCCCTGCCAACGGCAGCTCGCTTGGTTACTCGATGCCCTCAAAGACCACATCCTTTTTCTCCACATCTTCCTGCACTTCCACATCCGCACTGGCGGCTGCCTTAATTTGTTCGCCATGGCCTGAGTCGGCGTAATGAACTCCTTGAGGCCCCGCACTGTTTTGTTCAGGATGCAACACGCACCGCTCTGCATGTCTGGTCAGCGTCAAGAAAGGAGGTCCAGGAGGTCGAGGAGGAGGAGGTCGAGCCGAGGAGGAGGCGCACCCTGAGATCCGGCGCTGCGAACAAAAAGCAACATCGCTGAAAAGCGCGACCGGAGACCCGGACCCCACCTGTCTGCGCCATGTCTCGAGCCGGATCGAGCAGTGAGGGCTGCAGGGCCCGAGCGGGGCGAAAGCGCCCGTTCCGACAGACCTGCGACGCCAGGGCCTCGGGGGAGGAGGTTGAGAAGGGGAGGCCGCTGGAACTGCACCGCCCACGGAGGACCGCTGGCGCCCGCCCGCCACGGCACGGGGCCCAGGGACACACGAGCCAAGAGACGCAAATCCCAGGATCCCCCAGACTTCCCACACGTCCGGGGATGCTCCCCTTCCCCGCCACTTCCCACAATTACCTTCGGCATCTTCATGGGCATCGACGATTGCTGCTTCTCCTGAGGGCCACGGATGGGGCGTGCCCGGGGCGCGACGCCCGCGAGGAGGCCCCCGGCGTCGGCAGGGATTGAGCAGGGACCGACCGTCACTGCATTCCTATAGTCCTACCACCACATGTTCTTGGAACCCAAAAATGTTCTAAGAGGCAAAAACCTTGTTCTTAGAACATAAACCCGACGTGTTAAAACAAGACAGACCCCGCCAGAAATGTTCCAAGAACATTTCGTCGGAACCACAAACGGAAATTAGAACATTGTTTGGTAGGCCTATAGGCACGCCGCGACGCTTCGCCACTGCTTGACTTCGTGGGCATCGACGACTGCTGTTTCTCCTGAGGGCCACGGACGGGGCGTGCCCGGGGCGCGACGCCCGCGAGGATAGGGGGCCACTTGCGAACCCTACCCCGACCCCCCACGAATTCTGAGGGGGAGGGTGGGGTAGGCTTCGCAAGTGGCCCCCTAGATCGGGAGCGGCCAAGAGGGGGGTGTCCAAGAGGGGGGGGTGCAAATCATGACCTGCGGCATGTGCACGGCCCAGCGGGGGGGCCCGGGACGTAATGAAATAAGAAGGGGCGCCATGAAATCTGGGGAAATATCATGGCCCCCGCCATGATATCCACCCCCCCCTAGTCATCACCCCCCTCTTTTCCACCCCCGACTAGAGGAGGCCCCCGGCGTCGGCCGCGAGAGCCCCTCAGGGCGGCGCCGGCTCGGGCGCCGCCGCGCCCGCGCCGGGCGCGCCCTGCCGCGCCGAGCGCAGCGCCCGGGCCAGCCGCAGCCTCGGCTCGCCGAGGGGCAGAGAACCCCAAAAGGATGGCCTGAGCTCGGCGGCGCGCACGTCACTGAAGGGGCCCCAGGACACATTTTCCCACATATTCCCCATATTTTCCCACATTTTCTGGGTTTCTGTCTTCCCCCCCACTTCCCATATTTTCATATATTTTCCTGGGAGTCGACGATTAATTGTGTCTGTGTGTTTCTTTCCCTCCTGAGTCACACGGGCTTCCCGCAGGGGGTCGGAGGATCGCGCCGCAGACAGTCAACCCGTATGTTAAGGACGCGCGATAAGGATGCAAGGCCCTCGGAAGCCCATGTCGAAGCTTTCGAGCAGGTCGCGACCAGCGAGAGTGGCCGAGGACGCACTGAGGAGGCAAGGATGCAAGGGTGCCCTTGGGAGGGGTGCCCGTCCTTACTATGTGGGTTGACTGTATCGCCGATGCATCGGCGACGTCGGCGACGCACCGGCGCCGTCGGCGCGGAGAAAGTCGGGCGCCGCATCGAGCCGCATCGGCGATGCCTCGGCGATGTGGCGCGATCCTCCAACCCCATCTGCTCTGAACCCCATCTGGGAGGCCCAGACTTACGGGATTCGGGGGAGGGGGGAAGGCTTCTTCCCAGACCCCCTCGCTTCTGAGCAAAATCACAATCAACGGGAGATGTTTCGCTTTCGGCCTCCGGGGGCTCTTGCCGGTCCCCGGGTCCGTCAGAGAACCACTCGGGATGACAAACCGGAACCGGGGAAGGGGTTCAGACCTCTCGGGGGGTCGAGGGCGGAAGGCTTCTTAGAAGGAGGATGCTTCTGAGAAGGTACGGGCCATACGTCTACAAGGCCCGCGCCTTCTAAGAAGCAGGGGCGCTTCTGAGAAGCCTTCGCGCCTCCCCCTACCCTGAAGTCGGGCCTGTCCCCCCAAAAGGGGGAGTTTGGGCGACAAAATTATAAATACTCCTCGGATGCTCAGACATAACATTTCAAAAAATAGTCCCCATCTTATTTTTTTGCTATTTTTGAATTGTCCTCCTGTAGAGGGACAGGCCCGACTTAACCCTACCCCTCTGTGCGCGTGGCCGAACATAACCAGCAGAACAACGCGGAGCTCCGCGCGGCTTTCTTGGATCGGCGAGCCCCATGGCAGCGCTTCCGGCACCGCCCGTGGCGTGCTCCGCGCGCCAGGGAGAGGGGTTCAGCTCCGATTCCGGAAATCTGCGCGGAGCTCCGAGTTGTTATGTGTTTGTCACCGTTTGAGTTCTCCAGAAGGAGGACGGCACGATCATGGGCAGCGCCCGCTTCAGCAGGGAGATGGTTCGGGTCGGACGAAAAGGGGGCGGGGTTGATATAGAGGGAGGGTGGGGGGGCGAATCAGCTTACATCGCTGATTCCTCCGGCGCCTCCTGGCCCCACTGGCGCCAGTGTGTCGGGGAAAGGGGCCCCGCGGTGGAGCCGAAACCTGCTGCACGCAACGGGTTGCGCAGCCGCGGTAGGTCTTTGATTCACCGGCCCAACGGGCCAGAGGCGTGCTGAGATCTCCGGTAACCAGGTTAGAAGCTTTCTAGTTCGCGCGCGCGGGGCCGCCCCTGGGGGTCCCCGGCTCAAAAGTACCCTGGCCGATCCCCGGCTCGGCAACCCTTCAGTCGGAGATGGTGTTCCTCCTGGGTGCGGCCTCGCAGGGCCCCCAGAACGCGCCAAGCGAGCCCCAAGAGGAACCCAAGACGGTCCGAGAGGGCTCCGAGTCGTCGAACGATCGGCCCGAGACACCCACGATGGCTTCCAGACGGCCCACGGCGCGCACAAGACCCTCGGAGAGGCCACCAAGAGGCCTCCCAAGAGAGCCCCAAGAGGGCATCGAGAGGCTAAAAAATTATATATTGTTGGCCCCCTCGCCTTCTCAGATTTCCAATGCTCCAAGACGGCCCAAGAAGCCTCCAAGAGAGCCCAAAGACGGCCCAAGATGGCCCCGAGACAGCCCAAGAGGTGCCCAAGACGGCCCAAGAGAGCCCCCAAAAGGCCCCAACAGGGGCCCAAGACGGGGATCATAAATCCAGCCTTCAGCCTCAAGAGGCCGAGGCCCCCAAGAGGCCCCCCAAGAGGCCCCAAGGAGCCCCCAAGAGGCCCCCCAAGATGCCCCAAGAGGCCCCCAGGCGGCCCCAAGAGGCCCCAACACGGCCCCCAAGAGGCTTCAAAACTGCCTCCCAGAGGCCCCCAAGATGCCCCAAGACGGCCCCCAAGCGGCGAGGCAATATGGGCCGGCGTAGTGAGCGAAGCGATTCAACAAACACCCTGTGTGTGTAATGGAGAACGGTGCGGGAGTTCCGACGAACCCTCCTGAAACCTTCCTGAGGAAGGGTTTTTGGAAGGTTTTTGGAAGGTTTTCCCGGGGGGGGAGGAAGGTTTTAGGAAGGTTTTCCCAAAAACCTTACAACAATACTCAAAACACTCTCCAACATCCAAAAACCTTACAAAAACCGTCCAAACAAACCTTCCAAAAACCTTCCAAAACACCTGCCTGAAACCTTTTTAGCATTTAGCGAAACCGCCCATTTACATCCCAAAAATCGTTCCAAAAACCGTCCAAAGCACCTTCCAAGAGACCTGCCAAAAACCTTCCAAACACCTTTCCAACAAAACCTTCCAAAAACCTCCCAACAAAAACCTTCCAAAAAACCGTCCGAAAACCTTCCAACAACCTTCCGAACAAACTCTCCGATAACTATCCTAAAACCTTCATCAGGAAGATTCCAGGTTGGCCCAAAAAGCGTCCAAAAACCTTGCTGGAGAAGGTTTACGGAAGGTGTTGTTGTGGAAGGTTCCAGGAATCCTGGAACCTTCCTGAGGAAGGTTTCAGGAAGGTTCTTTGGAAGGTCCCAAGAATCCTGAAACCTCCCTGAGGAAGGTTTTATGATGTTTTTTTTTCTGGAAGGTTCCAAAAATCCTGAAACCTTCATGAGGACGGTGTTAGGAAGGTTGTTTGGAAGGTTCCAGGAATATTGGAACCTCCATGAGGAAGACTGTAGAAGGTTTTGTCCAACAACCTCCCAACAACCTTCCTAAAACCTTCCGGAAAAAACCTTCCTGAAACCTTCCAGCATTTAGCGAGACCGCCCACTACATGCCAAAACCCGTCCAAACCTTCCCAACAAAAATTATCCCGGCAAAGCAACCTAACAGCGATGTGTAGGAGCATATCTGGAAGCATTCCCCTTAAGATTCAGATGAGAATCCAGTTGTAGAATTGTGCTGTTCTCGCAGTCGTAGTCGCATTCGCGATGACAGTCGCAATGGCAACGGCAGTCACAGACACAGCCTCAGCCTCAGCCTGCCTCAGCCTCAGCCTCAGCCTGCCTCAGCCTCAGCCTGCCTCAGCCTCAGCCTCAGCCTGCTTCAGCCTCAGCCCCAGTCTGCCTTCAGCCTCGGCGTCAGCCTCAGGCTGCCTCAGCCTCAGCCTGCATCAGCCTCAGCCTCAGCCTCAGCCTGCCTCAGCATCAGCCTGCCTCAGCCTCAGCCTCAGCCTGCCTCAGCATTCAAAATGTGGCCCGGGAATGTAGTTCTGGGAACTCGAAGAACACGAAGTGGCCTACAGTTGGCTCCGGGCATTCAAATTCATGCCCAGGAATGGAGTTCTGGGAACTCGAAGACCACGAAGTGGCCTACAGTTGGCTCCGGGCATCCAAAATCTGGCCCGGGAATGGCCTACAGTTGGCTCCGGGCATTCAAATTCATGCCCAGGAATGGAGTTCTGGGAACTCGAAGACCACGAAGTGGCCTACAGTTGGCTCCGGGCATCCAAAATGTGGCCCGGGAATGGAGTTCTGGGAACTCGAAGAGCACGAAGTGGCCTACAGTTGGCTCCGGGCATCCAAAATGTGGCCCGGGAATGGAGTTCTGGGAACTCGAAGAGCACGAAGTGGCCTACAGTTGGCTCCGGGCATCCAAATGTGGCCCGGGAATGGAGTTCTGGGAACTCGAAGAGCACGAAGTGTGTGACTGTTGCATCCGGCCCTCCAGAATGTGGCCCGGGAATGGCGTTCTGGGATCTCGAAGAGCACGAAGTGTGTGACTGTTGCATCCGGTTATTCAGAATGAGCCTGGGAATGGAGTTCTGGGAACTCGAAGAGCACGAAGTGTGTGACTGTTTGTGAAAAACGAGCGGGGCCCCCTGCCGCCCGGCAACTCCCAACGCCTGCCCGGACCCCCCTGTGGAGTGATCTGTGAGCTCTTTTGAGTCAACTAGAAACCTATCAGTCTTCGCTGTTAGGTAAAAACCTTCTAAAAACCTCCCCAAGACCTTCCAACAAACCTTCCAACAACCTCCCAACAACCTTCCAAAACACCTTCCAAAAAAAACGTTCCAAAAACCTTCCTAGAACCGTCATCAGGAAGGTTCCAGGAGGGGTTGGCCCAAAAACCTTACAATAACCTTCCTGGGGAAGGTTTTAGGAAGTTTGTTTGTTGGAGGGTCCCAGGAATCCTGGGACCTTCCTGAGGAAGGTTTTAGGATTGTGTTTTGTAAGGTTCCAGGAATCCTGGAACCTTCCCCCCCGAAAAAAACCGTCCTAAAACCTTCCCCAGGAAGGTTCCAGGACTCCTGGAACCTTCCGATATATATATATATATATATACTTATATATATATATATATATATATATATATATATATATATATATATAATATATTTAAAAAAATATCCCGGCAAAGCAACCTAACAGCCATGTGTAGGAGCATATCTGGAAGCATTCCCCTTAAGATTCGGATGAGAATCCAGTTGTAGAATTCTGCTGTTCTCGCAGTCGTCGTCGCATTCGCGAGGACAGTCGCAGTGGCAACGGCAGTCGCAGTCACAGCCTCAGCCTCAGCCTGCCTCAGCCTCAGCCTCAGCCTGCCTCAGCCTCAGCCTGCCTCAGCCTCAGCCTCAGCCTGCTTCAGCCTCAGCATCAGTCTGCCTTCAGCCTCGGCCTCAGCCTCAGCCTGCCTCAGCCTCAGCCTGCATCAGCCTCAGCCTCAGCCTCAGCCTGCCTCAGCATCAGCCTGCCTCAGCCTCAGCCTCAGCCTCAGCCTGCCTCTGCCTCAGCCTCAGCCTGCTTCAGCCTCAGCCTCAGTCTGCCGTCGGCCTCGGCCTCAGCCTCAGCCTGCCTCAGCCTCAGCCTGCATCAGCCTCAGCCTCAGCACGAAGCGACCCAGCTAGAAGGACAAAGCGCTGAATGTACACCGATGTGTTCGACGACTGCGTATGTAATGATGTGACGATATACAGACTGAGCCCTTCGTGAATGTCTACATGTTTTTCTGACGCCTACAAACGGCGCTGACGTGTGTGAGAAAATTGTCCGCGCAGCAAAAGCCGGCGAAGCGTGCGGGAGCTCGCATGCTGAGACAGACTACGTCTGCAGACCGCCAGCTGCAAAAAGTTGCGAGCGGCTCTTGGAAGATGTTTACGGAACGGAGCTACGGTGTCTGAAAACATTGGCATCGAAGGGAAGAGCCTCGGAGCCCTGCAACCTGAGAAACACCGCAGGAACTCGCATACTGAAAAGGAATGCATTGCAAACCGCACGCTGCGAACCCTGCAGGCTGAGAAGCACCGCAGGATGTCGCATGCTGAAAAGCACTTGTACTGCAGAGCGCTAGCATCTATCTCGGGCTCGGACCCCCCCGTCCTGATCCAGAACGTGTCCGGCCACGGCCTGAAAATGCCGTTCCAACTCCCGAGGATCAGCTGGCACTCCGGCTCTGGGACACTCCAGTACGTCTTGAGCACCTTGAGCCAGGCCCCATCTCGGGATCCCCACAGCACGCTGTACTTGACCGAGACCGTGCCGAACTCATAACAATTGACCTCCGAAGGACCTGCGAGTGCAGGCTGAGAAACACCACGCGATTGCAGGGCACGGCATTGCGTGTCACATGAGTGCAGGCTGAGAAGCACCACATCTCGTTTGCCAGAGATCACTCCCAGGTTATTTGATCCCGCAACACCAGCCACGGCGTAGCTGCCACAGGGGCCGCAGATAGCAACGGTTCGGTCACCCAATTGGCGTTCCGGTGAGTCACAATTCGCGCGTGGCTCCACGAGCCTGTGTAGCGCGATTTGCGGGGCACCAGTGTGCTGTAGGTGTTGTTGCCGTAGCAGAAGACGGCCTCTGGAGCCCAGTGCGGATTCCAGCGGACAGCGTAGACCCTGTGGACGCCATTGCGGATGACGTCGCGCGCACCTTCGATATGTGCCACCCATCGAAGCCAGTCAAATGCTGAGCCATCGGTGATGTCAACAGCACCTGGGGCAGTCTCGCCATGGTGGTAGTGCAACAGCGATTGGAGAGCGGCGCTGGCTTCGTCGCGGCCCACAATCTGGCGCGAGCAGGCTGCCTCTTGCAGGTGCTCCTGTGTGAAGAGCAGTGGGGCATCACCGCCAGTCTCGGCAGGCTGAGCAGCGCCACCGTCAGGCACGGCAGTCTGAGCAGCGCCGCCACGAGGAACATGAGGCTGAGCAGCGCCAGGCTCAGGCACGGCAGGCTGAGCAACGGCGCGTGGTGGACCGACATAGGTGGGCTCATCGGGTCGGCCGTTCTTATGGTAATGCAGGCGCATGGCTGAACCGTCTGCACGACGGAACTCGAAGAAGTGCCTGCCGTGGCCATCCGTGTTGGAGTAGTTAGGGTCGCGCTCTGTCTCGATGATGCGAAAGAGAACCTGGGCGATGCCCTGCCCGATTATGCGCTCAGCGAAACCCGGAGCGGCAGACCGAAGCAGTTGCTTCCAGTCGTAGGACGGGTCGTTTGTTACGTCTTTGAACGACAAGTTGTTGACAATGCACTCGGCGCGCAGCGCGCGCTGCCACTGGCAGGCGGTCTTGCCGCCCATCCCTGGTGTACGGCGGATGTCTTCGAGGTGAGCCTGCTCAAAGACCACGTCGACACCTGGCTGAGGAGTCGGTGCGGGCGGATCCGGCAGAATCTCCCACGGGCCATCGCACGGGGCCGGGGGTGGCGGGGGCGATGCCTTGCCGCGTGCTGGCATTGTGACAAGGCAGGCTGAGGAGCACCGCCGCGGCTGGACGGCCAGGTGAAACTCGAGCAAACATGGTTAAGGATGATGATGATGGTGTTGATAGGAAACCCGGCATCAGCGAGTTGATGTACAATGAGGTGTCCGCAAACGAGACACTGCTGTCAACGCTGTTATAACTAACCACAAACGAGACACTGCTATCAACGCTTGCACAATTAAAAAGAAACGCTGGCATTGACACTACTAGCAATACCAAAGTGGAGTTTAAACGAGGCACTGCCATCAACCGATTCAACTTCCAATGAAAGAAGATCACAAATGAGTTCACTCTGAAGTGACCCATGGGTATCAATGCGAGAAGTCTCTGCAAACTATTCACTCATGGCGACCGCCGCGCACACGCGTGTAGGAAATCGTTGATGATGATAGTGATAATGGAGTGGGGGCCAGTAATGCAGATACACTGCTGTGCATTCACTTGCTGCGAAAAGAAACTCTGTATGAATGAGTTGATATATAATGAGTTGTCCACAAACGAGACACTGCTATCAACGCTTGTATAAGTAAAAAGAAACGCTGCTATCGACACTTCCCCCAATACTAAAGTTGTCTTTAAACGAGTCACTGCCATGAACGGCTTCAACTACAGTGTAACGAAAGGAACTGCAGGCTGAGAAGCACCGCAGGCCAACGTGAACCAGTCGTGGTGATGAGGATGAGTGAAATCTGCGATGATGATAGCGATCATGAAGTCGGTTGTAGGAACCCACTTTTGTAGTAACCAACATACACTGGTATGCATTCACTTATGGTGAAAGGAAACTCGGTATCAGTGAGTTGATATAGAATGAGTTGTCCGCAAACGAGACACTGCTATCAACGCTTTTAGAACGAAGCGAACCCATCAGAACACTGTTATCAACGGAAAGAATGCTGTAGAAGGACAAAGCGCTGAATGTACACCGATGTGTTCGACGACTGCGTATGTAATGATGTGACGATATACAGACTGAGCCCTTCGTGAATGTCTACATGTTTTTCTGACGCCTACAAACGGCGCTGACGTGTGTGAGAAAATTGTCCGCGCAGCAAAAGCCGGCGAAGCGTGCGGGAGCTCGCATGCTGAGACAGACTACGTCTGCAGACCGCCAGCTGCAAAAGGTTGCGAGCGGCTCTTGGAAGATGTTTACGGAACGGAGCTACGGTGTCTGAAAACATTGGCATCGAAGCGAAGAGCCTCGGAGCCCTGCAGCCTGAGAAACACCGCAGGAACTCGCATACTGAAAAGGAATGCATTGCAAACCGCACGTTGCGAACCCTGCAGGCTGAGAAGCACCGCAGGATGTCGCATGCTGAAAAGCACTTGTACTGCAGAGCGCAGGCTGCGAAACCTGCAGGCTGAGAAGCACCGCAGGAACTCGCATGCTTTCGAACACTACTGCTCGAGACCGCAGCTGGAGAGCGGCAGACCGCAGGCTGAGAAGCACCGCGGGCAGGGAGACTTGCAAAACTCAGATGTCCTGATCGTCTTGGAGGAAGTCACGCCAGTCCGGCGGCTGCCAAGAATCGATGATGCGCCTGGAGCCACCGCCCGTGCTGCCGCCGATGTCCAGGTAGTCGCCATCGCCCCTGAACAGACGGCCGTGCCCCAACGCCAGAATCGCTTGGTTGCGGATTTGAAGCAGCGCTCCGCTCTCAAACATCTGCAACACGTCCAGCTGCCTGCGCGTGAAGTTCGGCTTTGGCTGGCCAGCCTGGGCAGACAGATGGAGGGAAAGCCGCTCCCCCTCGTTGTAGCGCGCGATGGCCTCGGCCTTCTGGTGGTGCAGCCGGCGCCGCTGTTGCCGCAGAGCTTCCTCGGGAACTGCTGCATCACGGCCCTCACTGTGATCAGCTTGCAACGCTTGCGTTAGCCAATCAACGTCGAAGCGCCCTGAGAAGGCCAGCACCTCCCAGATCTGTTTGGTACCGGCCACACGTTGCAAATGGCGATGCCACCGCTTACGCTTCTGGTCTTTCACAAACTTGGCGACGCTACCCAGACCTGCACCCTTGGCCTGGCCACCTTTTCCCGCAGGCTGAGAAGCACCGTGAGAACCTTTCTTACCGCCTGGCCCTTTGTTAGGACCCTGCGGAACCGCATGGCCCCCTTGTGGCGCAGACTTGCCTTTCGCTTTTCCCTTTTCGATATCCCGTTCCTGAAGCGCACGCTGCTGCCGCGACTGCTCGTACTGGTCGCGAGCTACTCTGACCAATTCCTGGCGCTCAGGCTCCGTGAGAACGTAGCGCATGTCGTCGATGTTCTTGCTCCGCAGAAAGTCATGTCGAAGCTTAAGGACAGAGAGAATGGCTCGGCCAGTCTCCTCCTGAGACGCAAAGGCCGTGTCATATTCCGAGCCAGGCTGAGGAGCGCCAGCTGGATTAGTGTCCGCTGGCTCCGTGGACTTCCTCTTTTTGAAAAGCAAGAGACTGAGATGATGGAGGACTTTCGGATCGTACTCCTCGTCGTACCTGTCGTCCCAAAGCTGCCTCAGCTCCCTGTGCAAGTCGTCCGCGCGATTCTGAACGACATCCTCGACGTAGTCGGGATCACCCGGTGAAGTCGGTGAAAGCGGAGGAGTAGAACTCGGCGACCGATCCCAATGCACAGAAGACTCGCGGTCCGCCTGTACGCTGACGTCGGCGTCGGAGACGTTTTCGACGACAATCTTCCGCCTCTTGCTCTCCCCAGGCTGAATAGCACCAGGGAGAGTGAGCACAACCGCCACCGCATCGTGTGCGTCGTTGCGCATGCCACGATCCGTAAAAGACGCGCCAACGGCAATGGAGCAGAAACGGGCGACTGCTCCGCAGACCGCGACGTGGTCGCCTTTGAGGTCGGCCGGAGTGGCATGGACCTCCCATACCTTCTCGTCGTTCTGCTGGCGCTGGTAAGCCTCCCGCGCCTCCTGGAAAGTGAGGTTGTCGTCGCCGACTACAAGCAGAACGACTGCCTGGTTTAGATTCTCAAGAATCTTGGCCAGGCCGTCCAGGTGCAAGCGGAGATGGCGAACTGTCCGCTTTCGAGTCTGGATGGTCGGCGGTTTCTTGCCGCACACGATGTGCATGTTGGCGATCACCACGTGGAACTTGTCATGGCCTGGTTTGTTCACCTCAAAATGTGAAATAACAGCATCAATCTCTCGGCCGCTAGGAGGCCTGTAAACTTTGCTGTAATCCAGAAACAGTTCCGCAGGCTGAGAAGCACCGCGGAACCCCCAGAGAGTCAAGTAGTTGTCGACCTCCGAGAAGCGAATGCCATCACCGAAAGGCTTACTGAGGATCTCTGTCACGTTGATCCCTGCTCGGCGAAAGCCTTCACGGAACGCACCGACCTCGCAGCCACAGACAATATCAGCATCAGCGGTCTCCACTATCGTGGCGCACAACCTTCCGAAGTTAGCGCAGTGAGTGGCCGCCTGCTTACCAGTCATCATGCCCTGCTCGAACCCGAAATTGAACGAGGCGACCGTGAAAGACGCAGGCTGCACAGCGCCAGAACCAGGCGTCTGTCCACCTTCCTCCGCAGGCTGAGAAGCACCGCGAGGCGGCGCAGGCTGAGAAGCACCGCGAGGCGGCGACACTTCGGACGAGCCTCGCGGAGCAGAGGCTGCGGATGAACGTTGGACATGGGGGTACGGCCAGGGGAACGCCATTGCAATCAAAACTCAGTGGTCTGCAGTGAATGAATGCAGTGGCACGATTGAATGCAGAGGACTGCAGTGTCACTAGCAAGTCCTGAACCAAACACAGCTGTGGCGGAAGGAGTATGAAGCGTCTGGCTATTCAAAATGTGGCCCGGGAATGGAGTTCTGGGAACTCGAAGACCAGGAAGTGGACTAGAGTTGGCTCCGGGCATCCAAAATGTGGCCCGGGAATGGAGTTCTGGGAAATGGAAGAGCACGAAGTGGCTTACAGTTGGCTCCGGGCATCCAAAATGTGGCCCGGGAATGGAGTTCTGGGAAATGGAAGAGCACGAAGTGGCCTACAGTTGGATCCGGCCCCCCAGAATGTGGCCCGGGAATGGAGTTCTGGGAAATAGAAGAGCACGAAGTGGCCTACAGTTGCATCCGGCCCCCCAGAATGTGGCCTGGGAATGGAGTTCTGGGAAGGCGAAGAGCACGAAGTGTGTGACTGTTGGTGAAAAACGAGCCCGGCTCACTGCCGCCCGGCAACTCCCAACACCTGCCCGGACCCCCCTGTGGAGTGATCTGTGAGCTCTTTTGATCCAACTAGAAACCTATCAGTCTTCGCTGTTAGGTAAAAAAAAAAAAAAAAAAACCTTTCTAAAACCTTCCTCAGGAAGGTTTCAGGAGGGGTTGGCCGAACTGCCGCACCCAACTGGTATAATGGGCAGCTAGAACGTACTGCGCGGGCTAATTAACGAATTGGGCCCCAAGCAATACTGGGAAAATCATGATTCCCGTCGACGCCGCTGTCCTCCTCCTCCTCCTCCTCCTCCTCCTCCTCCAGCTCCAGTCCTCCTCCTCCTCCTCCTCCTCCTCCTCCACATCCTCCTCCTCCCTTTCCCCCTTCTCCTCCTCCTCATCATCATCCTTCTTGTTCTCCTTGTGCGCAAAGGCCGAGCTGGAGACGCCCAGAGCGCGGGAGGACGACGGGGAGGGCGAGGAGGGAAGGACGAGGAGGGAGAGGACGGTTTTATTCCTAGCCGAGAGCTTAGGGGGGAGGCCCTAACATTCAAGACCTCCCTCGGGTACCCCCCCCCTTCCCTTTGCCCCCACTTTGAAGCAGTTTTTCGTCAGATTCTGGCAACTCTAGCTGTATGAAGGGGGAATGTGGGGAAGCGTGGCAAGGCCCGAAGGGACTCTGGACTCCACGCAAGTGGGGACTCCCTTGCACGCCTGTTCGGGCCAGCGCTGCTTGAAAAGAAGAGGCGACGGGAAAGGGGGTGAGGGGGGGGACGTCATACAAGTAAACTTGCTTGAATCCATAGAACAACGGCCAATTCGTCCGACCCGAATGGTCAGGGCGGTGCCAGGCGGGGTCAGGGGTGCCACTATGATAGCGCCGATCGGCACGAACAGCACCACGTCCCTGGCCGCCCGCAGCAGCACCGCCCGCTCTGTCTCGGACAGCGGGCTCTTGCAGGAGCGCGCCGCCAGCGAGAGGGCGAGAGCGAGGTCGTTGCCGAACATGGTGGTGCTGTCGACCAGCTCGCGGACCTCCCTCTTCGCCGCCTCCTTGGCCGCCGTCAGCCGACGCCGCACCCAGCCCGTGACGGCGGCGCCGCCCCGCGCGCGCGGCCGGGCCGGCGGCCCGGCGGGCGCCTCCCCGGCCGCGCGGGGCTCCAGCGAGAAGCGCTGCAGCGCCTCGTGGAGCTCCGTGAACTCGGCCAGCGTCAGGGCCCCGTCGGCGTCCCGGTCGCACTGGGCCATCAGCGCCACGACGTCCAGCAGGACGAAGCCTGAAGTCGGGCGTGTCCCCCTACAGGGGGATTTTCGATGGAAAAAAACAAATACCCCGAACATATTCCAGAATGGACCAAAAGTACTGGAAAAATAGGCCCCAGGCTATTTTTTTGTATTATTCCACACTCCTCCTGTAGAGGGACGAGCCCGACTTAAACCAAGCCTCCAGGGTGGTGCGGCCGCCGCAGCGTGCCGCCCCACGCCGCCCTCACCAGGCCGAGCGCCCTGCCGTAGGTGAGCGTGCCGCCGCCGTCCGCGTCGTGCTGCTCGAAGAGCTCCTGCGCCCGCCCCTGCGCGCCCGGCTCTGCCGCGCCGTCGTCCGGGCTGGAGGAGCGCGACCGCTCGAAGCTCAGCCAGTCGGCGTAGACCCGCTCCCGCTTCTTGGCGGCGATGGCGCGCCAGGCGCTCGCCAGCCTCCGGCGGTGCTTGCTGAATGCGGAGGGGATGCACGAGGGCACGTTCTTCCAGATGAGCACGATCGCCAAGATCTGGAGGAACAGCGTGGTGCGAGCAAAGTAGACGGCCGCGTACGGCACGAGGGTTAAGGCGTCTCTGCCAGCCCTGTTCAGCATGGCAGCGTCCATGTTTGACAGGGTCCTGCCCCTCGCAGCCCGGATGCCGAGGAAGAAAAACTCGATAACCATGAATCCTCGGAGGTCCGCGCGGATGGCTTTGATCGGCGCTGGGCTTTCCTTCCTGGGGCGCGGAGCGCGCCAAGGGCGGCGCCAGAGGCGCCGTGACAGGAGGGATCGGGACGCCGATCCAAAAAAGCGCACAGAGCTCCGAATGTTTATGTGTATGCCATTTTGCCTTCCTCGGAGACGGCCAGGCGGGCCCCATGCTGCACGTCGCGAGCCAAGATGGACAGGCCGTCCACCAGCTGCACCAGGCCCGCCCGCGCGACGGAGACGAAACTGCTGACGGCCTGCTGCTTCTGCCCGTCGGCCTGGAAGCTGGTCAGGTTGAGAAGCTCCTCGTTTGAAGAGGCCCACAAACACACAAATAAATACACACAAATAAAAAGATTCCCCATATTTTCCCATATTTTCTGAGTTTTTGTCTTCCCCACCACTTCCCATATTTTCCCATATTTTCCTGGGGATCGACGATTAATTGTGTCTGTGTGTTTCTTCCCCTCCTGATCCTCGTTGGTGTACGAGTTGACCACGTCTGCCAGGGTCTCCAGGAACTCAGAGAACTGGCCCAGCGTCATCAGACTGGTGCCCTTGCTGTCCAGGGCCACCATGAGAGAGGTCGCGTCCATGCGAACGTCGTCCATCCTCAGCATGGGCAGGCTGAGCCTGCCGTTCCAAACAGACTGGACGATGCTCAACACCTGCGTGTGAGTGACGCTGCCGGTGTCATGCTCATCCAGCTTCCTGAACAGCTCGTTGATCCCTGTCTTCCGCGCCGCGGAGTCGCCCGTGCCGAGCCCAAGGATGCCCGCCACGGCCTCGTCGACCTCCTCTGAGGGCCCCTCCCCGAACAACCACCACGCCTGGTACTCCGGGTGCTGCCGCACGGACCGCAGCGCGCCTGCCAATCGCAGCCTGGACCCGCCGAAGGACGACGGGCAGAGGTGGGGCGCGCAGGTCTTGACCAGGGCGAAGACGAAGGCGTGGCCGTACAGGGGAAGGGGCCACATCGCGACGGCGATGTGGGGCACGTAGGTCACCAGATCACTCGCGGCTCGCCTCAGCATCGAGACCTCCACCTCATCCATCTCCTCGCCGTCAAGCAGCTTGTTGAGCAGCCGGAACGTGTAACGTATGTCCTGGCTGAGCATGTCCATGCTGTCGGAGAGACCCAGCGCCGTGCGGCCGAGGATGCCCACCCCGTAGGGCACGGACAGCCGGGCACCGGAGACCGAATCGCCGACCCAATTCTGGAGCAGATAGCTGTGGAAGCCGCGACCTGCGCCCACCTCGGATGCCTCCGTGACGGCAGCGAAGAAGTCGATGAACTCGTCAAGCCCGACCCTCCCATCCTTGTCCAGGTCGAGGGAGATCAGCAGGGCGGCGGCGTCGTTCTCAGCGTCCTCGAGTACGCTCCCCGACAGCCTCAACTGCCCCGACCACAGCTGCCGCAGCAACGCCAGCACCTGGCCGTAGCCCAGCCTCTTGTCCTCGCCGGGGCTCTGGTCCTCGAAGAGCTTCGAGACCTGGGAGAACAACCGCTGATAACACACAACTTTGGGAGGTCCGCGCGAGTTTCCTCGCATCGGCGCTGGACCCCTTCCCCCAGCGCGCGGAGCGCGCCAGGGGCGGCACAGGCGCCGCCCAGGGGGCACAGCGCCGACTCCAGAAACCTGCGCTGGGCGTCAAAAGTAGGGAGCCCACAAAGGACGTACGCGCCCAGCTATGTACATGAACACTGCCCCTCGATCTGCGAGACCGGCCGCGTGATACGAACTTTCGGGCAATGCGTACTCTCGAAACCAGCGTGGATTCATGTACGTGTACGTCCTTCTTTCGCTCCTGAAAAAGTGTGAGGCCCTGCCCTCGTTTGCTCTTCGCGCACCCGCCGCCGCGCTCTGTCGCTGCGCGGCGCCTCGCGCAGCGCCTCCAGCAGCGGGGGCGTCTGCAGCAGCGAGTCGCGCAGCGCGCCGCCGCCCGCCGCTCTCGCCAGCGCCCACCGCGCGGCCCGCGCCCGCGCCCGCGCCCGCGAGCGCCCCGGCGGGGCCCTCGTCGCCCGCCCGGCGCCGGCGAAGGCGGCGGCGGCGGAGGCCGCGTCCTCCGCAGGAGGGCCCCGGGATCGAAACATGCATCGGCGGCGCGCACGAGCGGGGTAAGGGGGGAGGGGGGGGGAAAGAGGCTCCTCAGAAGGAGGCCGCTTCTCAGAAGGCGCCAGGCTTTGCATCTGTAGGTGCGGCCCGCGCCTTTCCAAGGAGCAGCCTCCTGCTAAGAAGCCTTCCCCCAAGTCGGACCCGCGATCGAGATGAAACGGATCGGCGGGAATCGGCGGCCAAGTCGGGAGAGAGGTCGGCTCGACGGAGGTCGGCAGGCTCTCTCTCTCTCTCTCTCTCTCTCTCTCTATATATATATATGCACACACACATATATAAAAATATATACATCTATATATATATATATATAATAGTAAGGCCCCCACATCGAGAAACCGAGGTCCAGGTCGGAATTCGAGTCCGAATCCAATCGGAATCAGAATCGACGAAGTCGGAATCGGGATCGAGCCGATTCGAACTCGACTCGAATCGAGTCGCGTGAGCCCTCCGCGGCCCCGCGACCGCGCAGCCCGAGCGGCGCGGGCAGGGCGGAGGCCGCCGCCCTGGCCCTGGCCCCGAGGCCGGCCCCATCGGGCTCGGCCTCGACGGCGCGGCGCGGGCACGGCGGGGGCGCTGCCAGAGCCCAGCGGAGGGCGGCCAGCTGCGGCATGGCCAGCCCGCAGCTCGAGCCGCGGCCCGGGCCGACACGAAGCAGACGGGGCAGGAGGAGGGCAGGAGGAGGAAGGCAGACGAGGAGGAAGAGGAGGAGGAGGAGGACCGTCTCAGGCAGTACCCCGTTTTCGTTTGTTGAGTTCTGTGGTGCAGCATGTCTGCTCTGCGCCGACTGGTGCAGGCAGGAGATGCTCGCGCGCGCGTGCGTGCCTGCAGCTGCTACCGTCGTTCCCCCTGTTCCATTCTACCTCGCCCCAACTCTGGGGCTTAGGACTCGACCCGTCCGCCTCTGGACCGGCCGGCCGACCGAGGAGGAGAAGGAGGACGGCGGAGCACGAGCACGAGCAGGAGAGCCGCAGGAGCACGGGTGCGGGAGCACGAGGAGCAGGAGGAGGACCCGCAGCAGCAGCCGCAGCAGGACCAGGAGCACGGAGGGCAGGACGGCCCGACGGCCTCGTCCAGCGAGTGGGATCCCGATCCTCGGCGGCGGCGGCGCTGGGGCCCAGAGCGGCCCGGGCCCGGCGAGGCCCGGGCGGGGCGCTGCGGCCGCCGAGTGCTCGCACGTGGCGCGCGGCGTGCCTGCTGCTCACCGCAGCGCCCCGCCCGCGCCCCCCTGCCAGAGGCCGCCCCTCGGGCGCTGCCGTGGCCGAGCCCGCCGACCCTTCGGCGTGTGGAAGGCGCCGCCGTCGTCGTCGTCGTCGTCGTCGTCGTCGTCGTCGTCGTCGCCGCCGTCGTCGTCGTCGTCGTCGTCGTCGTCGCCGCCAGTCCCGCAGAAACTGAGGAGCAAAGAAAAAAGCAACGCAACTATAAGTCGAAGGGAAGCCCCTTCCCGTGGATCCCCTCCCTGCCAGTGGGCGGTGGGGGGGAGGTCGCAGGTCAGAAGACCGCCCCCACCGGGTGACAGGGGGTCCCAGGGTGGTTGGGGGTCCTGGGGGAGGTCTCGCATTCAAGGTCGGCGGTACCGGCCGCAAGGCCTTCGCAACTCCCAGGAACGCAATCACAGAAACAACACGGTAATACTTTATCAGCGCTGGCCTAACGATGTCCCGAGAGTTCCGCACCCTCCCACCATGAATGGCTGTGGTAGGCTGACTGGGACAAGTGTCTACTGTGGGAATGTCATGCGCTGACGGGAAGATGGTTAAACGCCACCACATACTCTGTCAACGACCGATTCACAACGCAAGACCGCATGAGCCGGCCCACCTTGACCAAGCCTCCATGCTCGATCGGATAACCCATAATCTAGATGGGTGGCCTGGGCTTGCAAGTCTTTCATTTGCGAATGACTCCGCTTGTCACCCTGGATAGTTTGGCAATCTGACCGAAAACAGCTCGCGCTGGCTTTCTCTAAGCCTCCATGCTCGGTCGGATAACCCATAATCTAGATGGGTGGCCTATGCTTGCAAGTCTTTCGTTTGCGAATAACTCCAGCTTGTCCCCCTGGAGAGCTTCGCAATCTGGCCGAAAAAAGATCGCAGATCGCATTGGTTTTTCGATTGCCAGCGGTGTGGTCGACCCCGAGATCTGTCAAATCTTGGAGATTTCCTTGCGGAGCCCACGGAAGAGCTCTGGCCAGCTCTCTCCCCGGCGCTCGTAGCCAGTCTTGCCTGTGGCGCCACCGAAGCCGTCGGTAGAGCCTGGGCCCTGCGAGAAAGCCGAGTGTGCGTAGAGCTCGAACGTTGTGTCTGCTGCATCTTGCGATTTGGCCGCGGCTACTGCACAGGCCGCGACGTCGGCTCTGGAGACCAGGCCACCAACAGCGTCGCCCTGGTTCAGCTCCATCTCGGCAGGCCCCAAGTACTTCGTGTCCTCGAGCCCGCCAGGTCTGAGGACCACATACCTAGTGCCGCTGCCGCGCATAGCGGCCTTGACGCCCTCCTCGCCCCTGGCCTTCGCGTCCATAATGCCCCACGTTGGTCCTGGCATCCAGTTGGTAGCCAGATACCCGAGCGAACCAGGTCGTGACACACCGCCCGAAGAGATCAGCACGTACGTTGGCACACCAGCCAACTTGCATGCCTGCGCAGCTTTCACGGCGGCCTGCTCGTCCACCTGCGCGGCGTTGCCACCTTTGGCTGAGGCACTGCAGGCGAATATGACCGCTTGACAGCCTCGAACCGCTTCTGCGACCTGCTCCACAGACGCCTCCACCACGTCCAGCTCCGCCCTGCCGAGCGCCAGCGCTGGCGACCCCTCGGCACGCAGCGCCTCGACGCACAGCCTGCCCGTCTTGCCAGAGGCGCCCAGCACCGCGACGGCCCCGGGCGCGGGCGCCACCGCCGCCGACGCGCCGGCCGCGCTGCGCAGCAGGCAGAGCTGTGCCGGCAGCCACGCCGCCAATCTCCGCGACACCTCCGCGCCAGCTGCCCGCTCGAGCGCCGCGACGCTGCCCGCGGCCGTGGCGCCCAGCCGCGACGCGGCCGGCAGGAAGGCGGCCGGCCGCGGCATCGCCACGAGGGCAAGCAGCGCGAGCACGGCCCGGGCAGCCGCGCGGCAGCGGCGGCGCCGAGCCATGCCGCCCCTGCCGCAGGCGACGGCAGGCCTGGCTCACAAGTGGCTCCTCTGGCGCTTGAGGCCGAGATCGCTACGCAGGGTCGGCGGCTCAGCAGCTGCAGAAGCAAGCCCCCCGATCTTCGATGTGGATGAAAAACGCCGCCGGGCGGCGATCCGAATGGAGCACGACTGCGTGAGCGAGTCTTGCCTGCAAACGCTTGGACTGAACCCATCAGTCTCCTGGATTAGGTTGTCCGCTGACAGCTCATGCCGTGGCTGTGAAACCGCGAACAAAATACTCAAGGCTGTCTTGGGACTCTGGATCTGCACCAACCTCGCTTGCGGCACGCCGTGGCTGGGCCTTGGTTGATGTTGAAAACGCTGGGGGCGTGTTTTCTCCTGCTTTCAACTGTTCGGCTTTCGACATAAACCAAACCATAAAACGACAGCAACCCACAACATAAAAACGGCAGTGAACAACGGATCTGGACCGAAGGCTGCGCCAACGAAACTCACAGAACAGACAACAGAGTGACCCCCTAACAAAATAACAAAGACAGTCGATCGACAAAAATGTCCCCAGCGCTTTTGTCCACCATCTAAGCCCACGGGCTCACCAGGCCCTCGAGCTCGATGCCCTGCCTGCCCCAGCCCGACGCTGGTTTCTAGACGCGTCCCATACGGCGCGAGGAAGGAGGCACTTTCGCCTATCCTCGGCATCGGGACCGCCTGCGGGCCAACGCCTGCGCCCAAACGTCGGATGGAGGAGCCACGCACGTCGGGTGGACGCGGGGCCTTAGATGGTGTCAAAAATGCTGGGTCCCTGCTTCAAGGAACGTTTGTGTCCCCCGCGTTGGGCGTCTCGTTCGCGCTGTTTTCGGTTATGTTCCGTCTTGTGCTGCCGTGCTGTTTCTGTCTTGTGCTGCCGGGTTTTTCCCGCTCTGATAGTTGACATCGAACAAATAACAGCGCTTTCAACCCCAGCGAAGCTCGGGACAGGCAGGCAAGCAGGACGGACGGCCGAGCACAGGACGGATCCGAGGGGCCCTGGCACACCACCCAGCGCTCTGCAGGTGCCCCTGCCCTCCGAGCACGCTGCGAACCGCGCGCGGCCCCTCCGGCATGGGGGGGAGGGGGAGGGCCCGGGGGCTCGCCTCGGGGAGGCCTCGGCAGCCGCGGGGCGGGCGCGATGGCGCGATGCCCTCTCAGAGACGCGTCTCGCCGTTCGGGGATCTTCTGACCCGGGTCAATCCAGACCCGGGTCAGCAGGAAACCAAAAACTGCAATGCAGGGAAACAAACTGCAACGCAGGTCTTCGCAAACCCGGGTCGGCCAATATGCGCGGCCGCCTCGCGGCCACGAGCGGCTCGCTAACCCGGGTCAGCCAGAGGGGGTCTTCGCAGGATCCTGCAGGATCTGGTGCCCTGGCTGACCCCCGTTTGCATTGACCCCCGTCTCAAGGCCCCCGAGCCGTCTCGGGGCAGGCGTCCCCGGCGCCCATGCCCCGGCTTCTGCGGCTGGCCCCGGGAGCCCACCGCCCGAGACGACCCGCCCGAGGAGCCGCCAAGGAGCCCGCGGGGCGTCGAGGTCCGACGCGCGTCCAGGTGGGCAGTCCGAGAGGAGAGCGCGGCAGGTGGGGACCCAAGCCCTAACCCCCCTGCGCCATTCGTATGGGGAAACGGAACAAGTACACCCTGCGAAATGCTGAAGAAATCATGGGTTAAGAAATTCATAGTCTCAGAACTTGAATAAACACCCAACGTTGCCATTAACATCTTAAGATTTACATTGAAACGTTAAGAATAATCGAGACTCTGGCCGAAAACTTAAGTTTTCTTAACCATCACCTAAGGTGTACCGATACTGCTGCTCCCCGGACCTCCCGGGGCGCGTTCTGACCAGAATTCCGAGGCGAATCCAATTCGGCGGCGAGGGCCTCCCAGGAGGCCCCCCCCAAAAATGAAAAAAAGGCAAAAGCAGCGGTAGCGGCACCGCTTCCTTCTCTGAGGGGGCAAAAAACGGAAAAAACCTCAGGGCCCGTTTCCCCATTGCGAGTAAGAGGTGTCGGGCGTCGGCTGCCGGGTCAGACTTCGGTCCCGGGGGGGGGGGGGGCGCCGAGCCCGGGAGCAGCTGGCCGTCCTGCCGCACCCAAACGCCCTGGGGACGGCTGCGGGCCCTCTTCTCGTCCGGAGCCGCGACTGCTCAGCATGCCAAGGGAGACTCTGTCCAGGAGGCCCCTGGCACCCCAGACCAGACATCATGAGTTGGTCTGGCGATGTTGCTTATTTTTCGCTCTTGCACATACATACACACACATATACATATATATATATGTGTGTACACCTACATACCTACATACCTGCATACCTACAGACCTTCCTACCTACCTTCCTACATACATACATACGTACATACTGACATACATACATACGTATATCTATATATATATATATATATATATATATATATATACGCATATGCGTATAGGTAAAGACGTGGCCAAGTATACACGCAAGCAGATCCTGCCCCCCCCCCCCCATCCCCCGTCCCTCCCCATTCCACTGCCCCCTCCGCCTCCGCTGCAATCCTCTACCCAATCCACAGCTTCCCGCGCCCACTCTCTCTTCTCTCCCCGCTGTCCCTACTACCTCTCCTCCTCCACCTCGTTCCCCTTCAATCCCCCACCTCGCCTCCTCCCGATAAGGTGGGGGCGGCAGGACAGGGGACGGGGGGGAGGAGCATGAACTCGGAATCGGCGGTGTACGCATCGCCGACAGATCGGCGATGGGCCCTGATAGCAAAACTGTGCGCTCCGAGTGGCGACGACTAGGAATTCGTGGGTCGATGCTCCCGCTCCCCTGCTACCGCCTTCCCCGTGTCGGCGCCCCTGACATAAATCCTCTCAGGGCTGAATCTAAAACGGTGCTCTTCGTTTTCGTTTTGTTTTCGTTTTCCATCGCTTTGTCTTCCGTCCGCCTGTATCGCAGAACGAGATCGAAACGAAAACGGCCCACGAAATCGCCGCAACACCGCTTAGGTCCAGCCCCGCATCCACTTATGGCCGCCGAGGCGGGCAGGTGGCCGCCTCGACCTCTGGCGGCGCGGCTCGGGCACGGCGTGGGCGCGGCAGAGGACTGTCGGGCAAGGGGGGGATGGCGAAGCGGGGGTTTGAGAATCAGCTCACGTAGCTGATTTTCCCGGCGCCTCCCGGCGCCGGAGGCGGTCACGTACCGAGGAATGGGCCCCTCCGTGGGGCCGTAACCAGCTGCGTGCAGCAGATTTCGCAACTCCCCCTTTCCCCATCCCCCCCGTTCGTCCGGCCCGAGCCCGGCGGGGATCGGAGCGGCAGGGCGCGGCATGGCCGGCTCGCCGGGCTCGCCCCTCGAGCCGCATGCGAGGGCCGAGCGGCTGTGCCTCCACGGCGCCATCGCTGTCCCTCCGTTCCTTGCCCGTACAATTGTGGATGCCATGACAATGGGCACTCTAACAATCCTATCATTGAATTAAAGGTGTGCTTAAAATGTGTAAAACGTGTTCTAAAGATGCTCCAAACATGTGTTTAACATGTTTAAACCATATTTGAATCATCTTTTAGACATCTGGAAATTATTTGGCAGCATGCGCCCTCTCCATCAATCGACTTCCACAACCTTAAAAAGAACTCCTTCCTGTCGCATCCCGAGGCCGCTGAAAAAAAGGCCGGGCGTTTCGCCTGAGACGTCCTCACCATCTGTGAGCCTGAAGCTTGGAAGCCGGCAACGGTTTCACACATGCAGGGCGGGTCGCTGCCGAAATCTGGCTCTTGCCCCAGCGCCGCGCACATTCTTTTCAACCAATGCAAGAGCTTCCCGGAGTGAGGGCGGGTCGCTTCCAAAATGTGGCTCTTGCCTCAGCGCCGCGGATTGAGGGCGGGTCGTTTTCAAAATGTGGCTCTCGCCTTAGCGCCGCGCACATTCGTTCTAAAAGTGCGAAAGGGTTTCACTGAGCAGAGGTGGCACTGTGGTGCGATTCAGGACTGTACGGGCGCAACAGTTCCGCTGATTCGCGGTGTTGACTTCCCAGGAAAGGTGTCTGGCACGATGTCGGATCACCAACATGTACCAGTTGAGGTATCTTGTGACGTTGGACTCCTGAGCACGGTCTTGGCACGTTTCATGATTTTCAGACGTCTGCCCCCCTACGGGGCAATGCACTCAGTGGACATGAACCTGGTAGGGGCCTGTGAATTGGGAGCTTCGAGGGATGGTGAATTCCAACCTCGTTGATGAGTCTTGGGTTTACACTGGTCCTCCTCCTCCTCTTCCTCCTCCTGCTCCTGCTCCTGAGAGGGCCGAGCCTCCTGCCTCTTCCTGCCTCCACCTGCCTCTTCCTCCTCCTGCCTCCTTCTTCTTCTCCTCCTCCTCCTCCTCCTCCTCTTCCTCCTGCTCGTCGTCAACATCCTCATCATCATCAGCATCACCATATTTTTATTATTCTTCTTCATCATCATCATCATCATCATCATCATCATCATCATCATGATCATCAGCATCATCATCATCGTCATCATCATGATCATGATCATGATCATCATCATCATCATCATTACCACCACCATCATCAACATCATCATCACCATCAGCATCACAATCAGCATCACCAGCATCATCATCATCATCAGCATCATCATCATCATCATCATAATCATCATCAGCATCATCACCACCATCAACATCATCATCATCATCAGCATCATCATCAGCATCATCATCAGCATCAGCATCAGCATCAGCATCATCATCATCATCACCACCATCGTTCCTCGTCGTTCCTCGTCATTCCTCCTCGTTTCCCCTCGTTCCTCGCTGTTCCTACTACCCCGTATTAGTTCGCTGCTGCTCCTCATAAACCTCCGCTTCAAATTCTCCTTCATCATCATGAAAATTGGCATCATCAGCATCATCAACACAGTCGTTCCTCGTCGATCCTCCTCGTTGCCGCTCGTTCGCCGTTCCTCCCACTACTTGTTCTACGTCTACTGCTGCTCCTCATCAACCTCCTCACCTCTTCTGATCCGAAATATTACTATGAGTCGTACTCTCCTTCACCATCACATCCATCGTCATAATCGTTCCTCCTCCCCTCCCTCAATCTTCATCGCTACTTCTGATCATGGTCATCATGTCAATTCTGCTCCTCGCGCCTCTGCTCCTCCTGCTCCTGCTCGTGTCCGCCGTGAGCGCGCTGCTCGCCCAGACCGGCACCTCCCCCGAGGCCGCGCGGCGCCTGCGCGGCGCCTGCGCCCCCCAGCTCGGCCCGGCCCGCCTCGCGGCAGGCCACCGGAGCGCCGAAGCGGCAGCGGCAGGCAGACCGACCAGCTCCCCCTCCCAAGGGAACACGTGTAGCCGCGCCGTTCGCTCTGAGCGCGCCCGAGCAGACGAAGCCGGCACCGCGGCGAACCCCACGGCGAACCTCGCGTCCGAGGCCGAGCTTGCCCTGCTGGCCGAGGCGCCCTCCCTGAGCCTAAAACGTAAGGCCGCTCGTCGGAACGAACGGCGCGGCGACATGCTTCGTGTTTTTTGTTCGGCGACGTACTTTGTGCTGTTTTTGGGGGAGGGGGGGGCTCTTTAGGCCTGACGAGCTTGCCAGCGCCTCAACCTCGTCAAGCCCCTTTCGCCGCGATCCGCGCGCGAAGCTCGTCGAGACACCTGCGCGGCGCCGTCGATGCAGGCATCTGCCGCCTCCTCGGAACGGCGACGTCTGCACGGGCCCCTCTAGCGAAACAAAGAGTGGCATAAACATAAACAGAAACTTTCGGAGGTTCCCGCGGAGTTCTCGGATCGGCGCTGGGGCCTCCTGGAGGCGCCTCCAGCGTCCTCCCTGGCGCGCTCCGCGCGCCAGGTAGGGGGGGGTCCAGCGCCGATTCAAGATATCTGCGCGGACCTCTGGATTGTTATGTTTATGTAATCGCTTAGTTTTCTACGTGCACCCCGACCCTGCCGAAGAGGGCGGCGCGAACGAGGGGATGGGGCGAGGTGGGCGGGAGGGGGGGGAGGGCGTCTAAAAAGGCAGGAAGGCCTGAGATGGATCGGATCGCGAAGTCGGATCGGACAGGAATGGATCGGATCGCCAACGAATCGTCCCGAATCTGATCGAAATCGGGTCGTCGCTCCTGACACCAGCTGCTCCCAGCCGATGCTGGTGAACCAAATCGAATCGAATCGCACCGGAATCGCGGCCCCAGCAAGCGACTCGAATCGAATCGCGGCCCCAGCCGGAGAGTGGACGGCCCTGACAGCGGGCCTCTTGGAAGGGATCGGCAGCTTCTGGGAAGGCCTCGCTCGGACGTCCATTCCCCGTGCACTGTTTAATCCCGTGCGTTTTTTGTTGCTTCGCAGGGTGGTCAAGACGCTCCTCGGTGGTCCTCGCCGAGGAAAAAACGTCCGAGCGATGCCGGGCCCTTTGGAGGGCGAGGGGGCCTTGCGAGAGGCTCTCTGCCATCCTTAGACGAGCGCGCTCCACTACTCGTACAGTAACTATTCGCAAATGGCCTGGATCCCCCGCGGGGGATCTACGAGAGATTCCATCGAAGCAGTCGTGTTTTTCAGAAATTTGCGAGTGGGCACTTTGCGAGTAGTGGAACGCGCTCGGTGAATCTTCGACTGCCGCTCCCCCATCGACCCCCCCGTGTGCGCAGCCCGTTCTGCCAGGCACGGGAAGGGGGCTTCGCGTGAAGCCGCGAGGCGACGGCAGCAGCAACCATCGGAGCAACAGCCGCGCTCGCCCCTCACGCAAGAGTGGCATCAATGATAGCAGCAGGAACAGCAGCAGCAATAGCAGCAGCAATCGCAGCAGCAGCAATCGCAGCAGAAACAGCAGCAACAGCAACAGCAGCAACAGCGGCAACAGCAGCAGTTGCAGCAACAGCAGCAATGGCAGCAGCTCAAGGCTTCTGCTTGCCTCATGCGCCCATCACGGTACATCCCGCCGGCAGGGCGGATAGCAACAGGAGACCGAAACCTCCCGACCCAGATACTTCCAACTTCCACGGAGGAGGCCCTGCACGCACCTCTTCCGAGGCAGTTGACCACCTTCGGCCCAGGTAATACAGGGGCGACGCAGGCGGCCCAATGGCTCTGGGGGACCTCGCAGTCTCTGGGAGAGGCCTCAAGCCCCCCAGGAGAGGCCCAGAGCGTCTCCGAGAGAGTCCAGGCCTCTCGGAGCAGCCTGCGGACCTCTAAGGAGAAGCCTCAGAGCCTCCAAGCGCCCAGGGCGTAAAAACCATGGTAGCTCCTGTAGCTGTTTTTGACCTTCCAGAACATCCAGCGCATGGGCTCCAGCCCAACCCACGGCCCACCCCGAAAATGCTTCCCCCATGGGATGTTCCGTCCCGGATGGCTTCCAAGATGGCCCCAAAAAAGACTCCAAGATGGTCCCTGCGAGACGGTCAAGATGACTCTAAATAACCCCAAGAGAATCTGAGATGACCCGAAGACGCCCCCGAGACGGCCCAGGATAACCCCCCAATATGGCCGCAAGACGACCCAAGATGCCCCCAAAATCCCACAAGAGGACACGAAGAGGACCCCCACGAGGCCCCCGGAGAGCAAATATGATTGGTGTCGCATTTGTCCCCCAACACGCTTAGCATTGTCGCAGTATCAGCTCTCTGGAACCTCAAGACGGCCCAACATGGCCCCGATACGGCTTCAAGGCAACCATAAGACGACCCAAGATGCCCCCAAAATGCCCAAAGAGGGCACGAAGAGGACCCGCACGAGGCCCTCGGAGAGCAAATATGATTGGTATCATTTTTGTCCTCCAGCACGTTTAGCATTCTCGCAGTACCAGCCCTCTGGAACCCCAAGACGGCCCAAAATGGCCCCGATACGGCTTCAAGGCAACCCTAAGACGGCACAGGAGGCCCGAAGAGAATCCAAAGATGCCACTAAAGAGCCCCAAAAGGTCCCCACTTCGCGGAGACATCTGGGTTGAGAAGGGGGGGACGGCTTCAGCTCCACAGAGGTGAGATCTGCTTCCTCAGTACTGAGCTTTCCAGATCGGGATGGGCCGAAATTGATCTTCGAGGATGCCCCCCCTCCCCCATCTCCCCCCATGGTTGCGCTTGCTTGTCCAAGCGCCTCTGCGCATGAAAGCTCGTGCCCATCCCAAGGCAATTTGCCGATGTGTGGCCCTTCTGGCACAAATCCTTGCAGGGACGGCATGCATTCGCTGGCCCAGGGGAGCACTGAGGGTGCCTTCTCGGAGCAAACCAATGTCGACCTTGATGTCATATCGCTCGCCTGCTCCGTTCAGGGCGAGGTGAGGATCGTTGGCGAGACTATGATGTCGCTACCTGGTAAGGAGGTCGTCCTCACCAG
>CAUYUJ010016768.1:0-10000 GCA_963575745.1 Prorocentrum cordatum | reverse complement strand
AGGAAGGGTAGGGAGGGAGAGGGAACAGCATGAGGAGGAGGAGGAAATGGAGGACAGGAGGAAGAGTAGAGCGGACGAGGCAGGAGGACAAGGACAAACAAAACCTAGAATTGATCAGCGATGCTGTTCCATGGCCATCCAGGGGCCGCCGACGTGTGTTGGAGAGAAGGAAGGTGGGAAACACTGAATCCAAGGGTGTGCGCAAGGAGGACAAAGAAGAAAAGAGGGAGGACAGATCAGGAGGAGATGGGGGGAGGGAGGAGCAGGGGGATGCGAACTGGAGGGCGCAGGGAGGAGGGAGCGGGAGGAGGAGTAGGGAACGGCGCAAGGCAGTGAGAGGGAGGGGTAGACGCGGAGGGAGAAGTAGCGAGGGGGAGGGGGCGCGGATAAGAATGAGGGAAGAAGAGGGACAAGCGGCAGCAAGAGGATTAGGACAGACGGACAGACGGAGGTGTAAGAGGAGGATCTGACTCGCGCGAGGGGCGAAGTTCTGAAGTGCGCGTCAAGCCCGCGCGTCAGATCGGCGGAACGGCCTTGCCTTCAAGCCCGGTGAGCTTCTCGCTGACCTCCAATCCCAGGCCAGGAAGAAGGGAGAACGAGGAGGAGCAGGCGCAGGAGAAGGTGAAGAAGAAGGCGGGAGCGGGGAGGGGGGGGGAGGGGGGGGGGGGGGGGGGGCAATAGGCGATGAGAAGGACGAGCCTGATGACGGAGGAGGAGGAGGAGGAGGAGGGAGGAGGAGGAGGAGGAGGAGGACCCTCCTGAGAACAGGAGAGAGGAGGAGGAGAGGAGGAGGAGGAGGAGGAGGAGGAGGAGGAGGGGAGAGGAGGAGGAGGAGGAGGAGGAGAGGAACTGGAGTAGAGTGGAGCAGACCGAGAGGCGCATGGGTGCGTCGGCCGCGCCCGCTGCCCTGAGCCGCCCGCGGTCCGCCCGCGGGCGAAGCGGCGCGCCCCTGCGCGGCGCAAGGCCGAGGGCCCCCACCCACAGGGGAACGTGGTGTGTTCGACCCTCGGCCCGTGGTGAGGCACCACGGCCAACGGCCTGGCCAGCGGCCCGCCCCGCGGGCAACCTGGCCCGGCCGCCTCAGCCGCGCTGCTGCCCGCGGCAGGCTGGGCGACGGAGGCGGGTGGGGCATCCGGGGCAGCTGCGCAGGCGGCCAGGACGTCCCGCGCGGACGTGTGCCACGGCGCCGCCCCCCAGCCGCCCAGCCCGCGGGCGGCTGGGTCTTCCCTCTGCATCGCCTCCTCCATCGTCGCGTCGCAGGCCAGCTACTCCTGCGGCAGCCCAGCCCGCAGCGCCCAGGCCCTCGGTCAGCGGCGGCGACGGCTCGGAGGTCAGGATGACCCGTCCGCCGCGCGAAACAGGGGGCCTCGCCTCGGGTTGGTCAGCCCCTCGATGGGCCCCAGCTGCTCCAGCTCGGCGACGGGAATGACGTCGGCCACGGCGTCGGGCACGGCGTCGGGCTCGACGTCGGGGCCCGCCCTGATCTCGACGGTGGCTGCCGTGATCAGCGATATCATGATGAGGGCGCGCCTTGCAGCCGAGCTGGCCTCGTCGATGCTCGGCCACCTTCCAAATACGGCGGTGCCCAGCTCAGCGTGCCCAACAGCGGACGGGGTTCCCGCGGCTAGGGAAGGCGCGCCGCCCCTCGGGCGAGCAGTGTCATTGAGGGCAGCCATCGCCAGCCCACCCTCCGTAGCCGCCGACCCGTCTTGTTGGGCACCCAGGGCCTCGTCGCAACGCCCCGCGCCAGTCGTGCCGGCAACTCCTGCAGCGGCCCATCCAGCAGCGCCTCGGCCCTCGGCCTCAGGGCAGCGCGCGAGGGCCGCGGCGAGGCACGCGATGCCCCCCGCGTCCAGCTCGATGTCGCCCTCGCCCACGGTGGCCTCCGAGGAGCTCACCAGGGGGGAGGCAGCACCTCGGAGTCTTCCAGCTCGGCGTCGAGCACGGCGTCGGGCTTCATGTCGCGGCCTGCGCCGCCGCGCCCCACAGCAAACAGGCCGCGCACCTCAACTGCAGGACCTTCCAGGGTCGGCTCCGAGACGTGGGCGCTGTGATGGCAGTCCCCGTCACGACTAACCACTGCGCCACGCTCGTCACCTCCCCTGGCAAGGCCAGCACCACCGCCACGTCCCGCAGCAAGTAGGTCACGTACATCCACCGCAGGTCCTTCTGCGTGCATACTGACGTCAGGCCCGGGCGCCTGCGCGGCAGGCGGCCTCGTGCCTCAGAAACGCCCGCGCCTGCCTCCTCCGACGGGAACCTCGAGCATCTTTGAACTCGAGCCGTAGCCCGTGCGCACCACCTCGTCAGCCTCCGACTGGACATCGCCCGTGAAGCGGTCGCGTGGCTGCGCCTGCCTCGAAGGGGGGGGGTCTTGGGGTGCTCCCAGAGCTGCCCCCTTGCTTCCCCCCCTGGCCACCGCGCCGCCCCTTGTGTTGATCGGAACCCGCCCACGCTACCCCTCCGGTCGCAGCGCGCTCTCCGCGCCTCGCGCCAGCAGCAACCCCTGGCGAGAGCTTGTGGCGCTCAGCGGGCCCGCCGGCATCGCAACCTCCACGCCATCCGCAGCGCCCAGAGCGATGCCGAGCTCGGCCCACGAGGCGACGGCGAGCCTGGCAGCCGCAATGGCACGCCAGGGTTTTGCGATCTGACGCTCGTGGCGACTGATTCTGGTAGCCGCACTGGCACACCAGGACTTTGCGAACTCACGCCAGGGCCCTGCTCGGCATCTTGAACGTCGCCGCCGTCCCGACCGTCACGACGGCGCACCGACCTGCCAGCGACTTGCCGCGTGGGCTCCAGGGGACTCCGCCTGGCCCCTCGCCTGCGCGGCACCTGGATGACGTCCAGGGTGCCATCGTCGTCGACGTCGAGCTCGGCGACGTGCCCGTCGTCGTCGTCGGGGCGCAGGATGACGCCTGCCTTCGGCCAATGTCGGCGGTCGCTCGAGGTGCTCTCGCCCAGCCGGCGTGACCCCTTGGCAGTTGGCGAGCAGGTCCCGCCCGAGCGCACGCAGCCCTGGCTAAGCATAGCAGCCACATGCCAGGCAAGCCCAAACATCCAAAAATACCTGCAGCTGCATCGCATGTGACTCGTGCACCTGCGTGTCGCCGATGCGCAACGAGGCGTCGGCTGAGGCGAGACGGGCCCAATCGTCACCACAAGCCAAGAGCTCCTTGCATGTGAGGGCTAGACACGCTGCTCGACTGGCGTGTCCTGCAATCGCGCGGCAGCTCCGACAGCTAGCCCAGTCGTCGCGCAGCGCGCGCGTGGAGCTGAAGGCGGTGGCCATGCCGATGAAGGGCGGGGCCACGCGTCGGCCAGGACGGGGTCGGGGGCGACCGCGGGCCTCAGCGGCTGACGCGGCGTCGCGAGCACCTCCGCTGTCAGAAGCTGCTGCCGCACACCGCCGCCAAGTGGTCCTCGATCAGCAGCGTGACCAGCGAATACGTCAGCGATGGCGTTGCCCCGCGTCACTTCCTGGGGTAGTCCTCGCGCCTGCGCCTCCTGAGGCGTAAGGTGCGGGTTCGCGTGCTCGGCGGTGAAGCCGCTCCTAGGGCGGTGTTGACACGCGCTACGTCAGGCGAGCCAATGGTCGGCTTCCTGCCCAGCGTCTGCAGGATGCTCGTCGCACCGCTGCCACCTCCCTTCGCAAACAGCCAAGTTGCCCGTGAAGAGAACCGTGGGGCCACGCGAGTGGAGGGCTGCGAGTGCTAAGGCCTGGCGTTCACCACGATGAACCGTCTGCCGTGCACCTGCGAGGGGGCCGAAGATGGCGCCATGGCCTCGTAACGAACACGACGCGCGGCGAAGCGTACCCGACGAAGCTGAGGATACATCGAGTCGGGCCCGCCGCTGGCGTCGCCGAACAGCGCGAGGGGCCCGCGCGCGGTGCCAATACCGAGGCCCTGCTGGCCCAGCGCGTCGCCGATGCGGGCCCAGCAGGGCCCCTCGGGAGGAGCAGGGGCTCGGGCCCAGCCCGCGGGCAGAACGCCTCGAAGCCAGAAGCAAAGCCTCAGCTTCAGCACGTGCCCTCGCGATGAGGTGGGCGCTGAGGTCGTGAGCCTTGGACCCCTGGTTGGCCCCGCACGTCCACGCCCTGCGCAGCGGCGTCTCCACTTCGCGCCCGCACCTGGCACAGATGCAGTCGACAGGGCCCTGCGCGCCGAAGGTCTCGGCGACCCGCTCGCCAGGCCAGGGGCCGCCAGATGCGATGGAGACGAGGAGCGGCGCGAGGTGCTGGTGCTGCTGGGATCCCTCGAGCATCTCCACCACGGCGCGGTGGGAGGTCAGGTCGGCCCCGTGCTGCGGGCCTTCCCCGCACCAGTGGAGGGAGGCGTCGCTCCAGAGCTGCCCCAGTACCGAGGCGTCGAACGCGTCGAACAACTGCCGAGTGGAGCCGTCGACGAGCACCTCCACGTCGGGGAGCGCCCAGCGCCCCCATCCGCCTCCAGAAAGATGGCGAATCCACCAGCGCGGGCCCACAGGGCCCCTGTCGCACTCCATCAGCAGGGCTTGCAGCGCTGAGATCGGACCCCGAACGCGGCGGCGGCGCTGGGAAGGCGGAGCGACCCGCAGCCGACAATGGATCGGGACCCACGCTTGCTGGACTCGCCGCCGGAAATCCGCATCGCGACGCCATGCTTGGAACCAGAGCTCGAGCTGCTGTCGTGCGAGGCGGCGCGCGGAGTCCTGTGCGCAGCGCTGGAGCTGCAGGGCGGTGGCGAGGCACTTCCCCCTGCCAGCTGCGGCGCTGACGGCGCGGAGGCGCCGGCGGGCCTTGCGTCGCCATGGCGCTGGGGCCCCGGGGATCTGGCGCCCGTAGCTGGCCGCAGCTCGCGGGGGGCGCCATCTCGATCCGCGAGCAGGTGCGATGCTGCTTGCTGGCCCTCACGAAACCTCGAACGCGAAGATGCGACCTGACGGCCTTCTTCGTCCTGCTGGTCCGGGCGAGTCGCCGCGCGTCTTTGCCCGCGGCGAGGTCGACGCCGAGGCGCTGCGAACACTTGGCGGCCGAGGCGACGTAGCCCTTGGCGCGGAGAGCGCCCATGATGCGCCTGGCCAGCCCGCGGCGGTTGGCAATGACCACGCTCTTCGGCGAGATGCGGAGGACGTCGGTGACGAACATGTCGCAGGTCTCGTCACCGTCAGCGATCAATGTGCTCTCTGCGACTAGCTCCGCGCCGGCCGCCGCCTCGGACAGGTCGTCGATCCAGATGCGAGGGGCCAGGATACCTGTTGGCTTGGATTGCGTGGTCCTGTCCAATATGAAGTAAGTGAGGCACCGCGCAAACCGCGCCCCCGAACGCAGCCCCTGCACGAGGGACCCGGTGATTTGGAAGGCCAGCGACGCGGCGCCGTCGCGGGCCAAGACCCGCGGGGCGAGGCACAGCTGGAACTCGAGAGCGAGCATGGCGGGAGGAAAGCCCAGCCGTAAGGCGGCACGCCCGAGCTTGACCCAGTCCACGGAGTCGTAGAAAGCTTCGACGTCGAGCATGGCGTGCGCATGCGCCAGGCCCATCGCGCTGCAGGCCTCCTCGTTGGCGCGGACGAAGGCCTCGAAGACGGCGGCGCCCCCGCGGGCCGCGGCGTCCTAGGGCGGAGCCGTGTCGTGGCCCCAATCCTGGATGATGGGCTCGCGGGCTTGGCTCCAGACGCGCGCGATCATGCAGCGGATGCCGATCGCGCGCTCGCCACCCGCCTTCTTGGCCAAAAGCTGACCCGTGACCAGAGCAGCTGCCGTGGCCTGCATCCTGCCCGCTCGCGCTCTGAGTGCAGGTCGAGGAGCTCAGTGAGGGCGCAGTCGGGTAGCCGCTCGACATCAGCAGGGCGTAGCTGGTCGACGCCTATGCCTGCGCGAGGGCGCACGCGCTTGCAGGCGGCTCTCAGCTCAGGAAGGTCCAGCGCGGGAAGGTCCTCGAAGCTGGGCAGCCCGTGCAGCTCGCTCCAGACGGTGTCGACCGCGCGCGTGTCCTCCTGGTGGGGCGCCCACAGCTCGTGCCAGACTCTGGCCGACAGCACGACCCCGCCCACGGCGCAGGCTGCACCGAACGACCTCCAGCGCATGCTTGACGGTTTGGATGGGCTAGCGCGGCAGAGCGCGAAGGCCCCGACGGAGACTGGCCCAGGTTATGGGCGGCTCCTCTGCAGCTGCCCCGCGAGCATGTCGACCCGCGCCTCGGACTGCGGCGAGAGCGCGTCGGGCATGAGCAGAGGCGTCCTGAGCCAGACGGCGACACTCGGCGGCAGCGCGGCGGCGTTCAGCGGCCGCTGCGCGAACAGCGGGGGTGTCGCCGACGACCCCCATCGAGTAGTCCACGAACTTCCCGAGGACAGTATGTAGCGCCGCCCACCAGCCCACTGCGTAGTCGGAGTCGGTGACCTCCGCGTGGATGGCGCGCTGGGCCGCTGACACCTGGCACTCCTCGACTAGGTGGGCACCATCGCCTCGGGAGAAGCCTCGGCCTTGCTGGGGGCCCCGTGCGCGACGACGCGCAGCCGCCTCGACCTGGCAAACCCATTTGGCGTAGGCGTCGCTGAGGGGCCCGATGGCCCTGGCACCGACGCGGCAAGCGCTGACTCGACAATCGCTGCCCACGGTATAGAAGTTGGAGCTCTGGGCTCTGGCGTCGGTCGCCCGCCCCCATGCGTGGTCCGAAATCCAGTAAGTGATGTCTCTCGTCGCAAGCGGGCGAGAGAGAGAGAGAGGGAAAGAGAGAGAGAGAGAGAGGAAATAAAACACACATATATATATATATATATATATATATATATATATAGCGAGAGAGAGAGCGAGAGGGAAAACAAAAAAAGAGAGAGAGAGAGAGAGAGAGAGAGAGAGAAAGAGAGAGAGAGAGAGAAAGAGAGAGAGAGAAAGAGAGAGAGAGAGAGGAAAAGAGAGGGAAAAGAGAGAGAGATAGAGAGAGAGAGAGAGAGAGAGAGAGAGAGGCGACGGGGCGGGGCGCCAGTTGCCTCGCCCCAGCGCCAGAGTGGCTCTGAGACAAATTTCCGCCAACCTCCTTTACAACCACTCGGCCGCCATCCTCTGGCCCACGGTCGGAAACGCCTTCCTGGTGCAGCTCGGCCTCGGGGGGCACCTCGATCTCCTCGAGCGGTGGGAAGCCCTGGCCCTCGTCCCAACCCAGGCAGTCGAAAGGGTCGGCGTCGTCCTCATCCATGGTGCGACGCCTGGGAATAGCTCGGGCCTGGGGCCGGCTACCTTCGCATTCGCCAGCAGCGGGCGCGGCGTCGTGAGCGGCGGCCAGCATCGGCGACTCGGCGAAGGTGCTGAGGCTGCGAATGCGGGGCGGGGGCGGCCTGCCAAAGGGCGCGCCCCTCTCCCTCGCGGGGGGCGCGTCATCCTGCGGCGGCGGCAGCGGCAAGTTCTACTTCATCAACACACTAGTCGTCGCCGTCGCTGGAGGAGAACCCTTCGCCATCCGCGTCATCGGTGGGCGCGTCTGCCTTGAATGCCTCCGACTGCGTGCCGAAAGCGCCCTTCAAGAAATCATCCAGCTTGAGACGAGTGGCGTCTCTGCGGGCGCGCGCCCTGCGCCGCTGAGCAGAGGCTGTCGGCGGCGGGCGGAAGCGGGCGCCCGCGGGCAGCGGCCTCAGCACCGCCGAGCGGCGCGTCATCAGCTGCTGGCCGCTGCACCGCGAGGCCGCAGCGGGTCTCCCAGGGGGCGGCCTGCACGTCGCGGAACCCCGCGATGTGCGGTGGGCCGGATGCCGAGCACAATCCGCAGTCGACGCGCGATCCCGAGGCGCCAGCAGCGCAGGTGAAGGTCGCATTGCACTGTAGCACGTGCCCGCGGACCCGCTCCACAAAGCCACGCCGCTGCAAGAGCGACGGCCCGTTGTCGAAGTCGCCGAGCACCAGCCAGGGCAGCTGAGGGGCCGTGAGTAGCGCGCCGAGAGGAGAATACCTGCGCAAGTTATCTCCAGCCCAGCCAAGACATGAGCAAGCGTAGAAGACGACGGCCACCACGGCGCACCCCTGCACGCGGAACACGCTGGCCTGGAAGCCGCCCACGTCGAGGCGGGCGCGCGCAGCTGCCTGGGCGCGGGCGCGGTGGCCTCCAGGCGGCGCGCGTGGAGATGCTGACGGGCGAGCAGCCACTCGCCGCCCTCAGTGCCCCCTCCGCTCGAGGCGCGGGCGGGGTTGGCGTGGACTCGCCATCCAGCACGCTTCGCTCTGCGGCTCCACTCTTCAAACTTGGCCGAGGGGTGGGCGCGTGTCCCCACAAAGCCCAAAAAATCGTAGTCGGCGCACTTTTTTGTCCACGAACTCCCACGCCTGCGGCCCCATCGCAGTGATGTTCGCGAAGAAGAGGATGCGGCTGTGGCGGGGTGGCTCGTCGCGAACCACATGCGCCCCGTCGATGATGAGCCCTCGTCCTGGCGCTGACGCTCCGAACGAGCAGTCGGCTGCGACTGCGGCGGTGGCTGCCCCACAGCACCAGGGAGACCATCATCATTGCCAGGAATGTCAAAACTGCGCGGCTGCGAGCCACTGCCAGCCGCACCAGCGGCTACCCCTGTAGCCGCTGGCGGCGCCTGGTGTCACAGGTCGCGGTCCTCGGCGTCGGGCGACGCCGCGCGGGCGGCAGGCGGCGCCGCGCCTGGGCCAGCCGAGCCAGAGGCACCGAGCTGCCGTGGCTGCGGTCGCTTGCTCGGCCGCCTTGAACTTGGCCTGGCTCAGCTTGGCGGCAGCCGCAGCCAACGCGGGGTCGCCTGCCTGCTCGGCAGGAGCTCCTGGGGCAGCACCACCACCCGTCGCGGCGGGAACGTCGTCTGACGTCAGGGGCTGGTGCATCTGCTGCCTCTGGTGCATCTGCTGCTGCTGCTGCGGGTGCTGCTGCAGGTGCTGCAGTTGGTGTTGCCGTCGCCTGCGCAGACTCCTGGGCGTCGCCGTTGCCGCCAATGCGCTTCTTGGCCAAGCGCTGGCGGCTGGTGGCGGCCAGGCGCCGCGCGGCAGCAAGCTTCCCGCGAACCTCGCCCGAGTGGGACCGGAGGATGTCCTTCGCAGCCAGGAGCTCCTTGCGGGGGCTGGACAGGCTGCCGCGCTCCTGCCCGTCGAACTCCTCCAGGACGTCCGCCGAGAAGATCGAATCGTCCCAGCGCAGCTGGAAGAGCTCGGCCGACTCCTCGGCGGCCGTCGCCGAGGCGGCCGCGCCTGCTGAAAGCGCGGGGGCTCCCAGCGCCGCCACCGCAGCGGCAGCCTTCTACTTGGCGGCCCAAGCCTCGGCCAGCAGCAATGCGAGTTCCCGCTCGCGGGCCTCGGCCGTGCGAAAGCCTGTACGGCAGCGCAGGACCTGATCCGCCGCGGCCTGGTGCCGCCCGTGGAGGTCCTTGCGCTCGCCAGCCGCTCTGCGGAGCGCGTTGTCCAGCGTCGGCTCCTTCGCCTTCGCTATGGCCGCCGCAGCCTGGGAGTGGGCCTCGACGACCCGCAGCGCCGCGGCCAGCTCGGGAGGCACCGAGCTGTCGCGCGCTGGGGCTCCTGGGCGCTGCAGCTGGTGGGCAGCCGTCCCGCCAGCGCCAGGAGCTCCGCCAGGCCCGCAGGAGCACCGCCAACTCTGAGCCTCCAACAGATCGTCCCACTCGCAGCGGCGGCAGGCCGAACAACGGGACCAGGGCCGTTCGAACGAGACCCGCTTGCGTTCGACAGACCGCGGCCGACGAGAGGCGCTGCGCCCCATCTCGATGGATCCCAGGACGCCTCCAGAGACCTCAGAAACTCGACTCCGATCAGATTGCGCCGAGTCGGCACCGCGCCGCCACCAGCTGCCGCCAGACAGCTTATGGCGCGCGGCCGCAAGAACGCCTCGCGGAGGCTCGGCTTGTAATGCTGACTAACCGCTAGGTCTGTGACATGAGGAAACAAGGCTTTATCCTCCAAAGATCCTCTCCTGAAGGTTTTTTCACGCATGCATGTTGACCATCGAAAAATCATCAAAACATGCGTTTTCGTTTTTTTTTTTTTTTTTTTTTTTTTTTTTTT